>VDFB02000003.1:150859219-150908854 GCA_007258455.2 Sequoia sempervirens
TGATTTTTTGATTTCACAAGCATCAACACTAAAGGATAACTAACACCCCTTATCACACATATAATTGACACTCAAAAAATTATGTTTTAAACCTTCAACATACAAAACATCATGTCTTTGTATTACCTCCATGAAGGCTTAATGTACCCTTACCAAATATTTTAGCAAAAGAATTATTTCCAAGAGTAACTGAACCAACTTCAAACTCTTTAAAATTCATGAAATTAATTTTTTCTCTACTCATATGACTAGAGAAACCTCTATCAATAATCCAAAGGTTCTTACTTTCCTTCTAAGCATGTAATACAGTTTGTGCAATCAATACTTCTCAAACTTCTCCTATGGAACCTTCTTCTAGAACTTCTTTGGAACATCATTCTTTCCTTTCTCCAATAATGGGGAACTCACAAAATTACTCTTGTAGTTCCTTGTAATATGTACAAAATTGTTGCAATTGAAACAAATAATATTGAAATTGAACACAGGTGCAAAAGCATTATTACTAACAAAATTATTCATTCTTACCAGAACTTTTCTGTAATCTACAACCTTATTTCCATACTCATTACAACTAAAAAATAACCAGAAAAAGAAAAACTTGACCTGGTATTGAATCCTTGTCCTCTAGATCTCCTCCTTTTGTTCTTAAATTGAAAAAATCCATCATTTTGATTCATGCTTCCATTACTTGTTAATGTCCTCTCTAATTTTGAACTTTTGGAACCTGCCACTTCTAAATGTGCCTTAGTAGACTTCTCTAACTATTATGTCACCTTTTTATGTTGGTGAAATGATAAGAAATAGGTTCATCAATTTGAAACAAAGAGAAATATTCAAAATAATGTGTGGATGGATATGATCGACCTACTTTCCTTTATTTCATTGGGAAATGAGATACCCACAAATAATTGACTTACAACCCTTAGGTGAGTCAACCCAATGAGGGAATATAGTAATTTCCTTATAATTTAGGATAGGGGTATTAGCCTGAACACAAATTTTATGAGAAAAACTAAAAATAGTAAATCAACAAAATTATGTGCATTCAAACTTAAACCATAAATTTATAGCATAATATCGATAGAAACAATAAACTTCCTATAGAATTGGAAATGATAGAGTGATGTGTACCTACCACCAAAATGCAGATTCAGGAGGCTACTTAGGACTCATTCACCCATAGGTGAATGGGTCTTTGTGCAAAGGTTTGACTCAACTCTCAAGATCCTTTGGTGTTAGTTTGTAGCTTTTTTTTGATCTGGGTTTCAATATCAAAAAGTTATAAATGAATTCTATAGGTGGGATTCCATGAATTGACAACAATGTTGACAACTTTTTGCAACTTTAAAAAAAATTCCATTTTTTTCTTTAAGAAATTTTCAATCCTTCTTCAACCTAAGATCTTCAACACAAACGCAAGAGGGAATTTTTTTTTTTTTGGTGAATGGGGTTTTTCCTTGGTCAAACTTATTTGGGTAATTAAACCTTGAATTGAAATGATGAATTTTGAACAACCTGCTACGCTGCAACCTCGGGCCAAAAATCTGAACAAAACTTTTGAGAACTGAATCTTGATCTTGCAATAGAAATGGACCAATGGACGTGGGATCTTTGATGTTTGAATCTTGATTTGAATGATTGAATTGGATCTTTGAAACCTACATCACAATGTTAGCTCCATATGCATATCAGTGTAAAAATAATAATTTGACATGATGCTTTGAGATATTTATTGCTACAATAAATCAATCATAAATTCTTCTGACCTCTTGATCACAATCTTTCTATTGTGAAAATTTGAATTATGTAACCTTAGACTTCCTTTAGACTTTGAGAATTGCTGATAAAAAGACCTTGTATTTATAGATATTTATCCTTAATTTCTTGAAAATTAAACATCACAAGACGAAATTGAAATTTGAATTTGGGGACATTAAAATACCACCAAAAAATATTTTAAATTTGGTTTCAAATGCCTAGGGATGACCCATTTTCCCATAGGTGAATGGGTCCTAGGTCCCTATTCTTAGAACACACATTGCTCAAGATAAAGTATTATGTGTTGGCATTAATTGTTGTCAGGTTTTACCTTTAGAAAATGTAATTTATTAGGCTTGTAGATCTAAAATAGGGCTTATTAGGGCACAATTAGGTCAATTTTAATTGAGTTAACCCAAACAAATAGTGAAAATGTAAAGGAATACATTTTCCTACACTACATTAGCCCACTTTAGTGAGAGAATGACCTTGCATCAAACTCACACTAAAGTAGACAATCAAGACAGGTCCATTGTACAACTATTGGAAAGATAAGATGACAAAGTTCAAGGAGGATTATTAAGCCCCTAAGATCTAAATCTCATGGAAAACCAAAAAAGGCACAAAGAGACACATACCTTTGTTAAATATGCAACAACAATGACAAGATACTCAACCATACAATGTCAAAGACTTAAAGAAAGAAAACAAAAAGGGGTGGATCAAGCCTCAACTGATTTTTCAAACTTGATGTGGATCAAGCCTTAGCTATTTGTCCAAAAATGTTTACAAGTGGAAACCACTATCCACTATGCAAACCAACATGTGCTCACATGGGCTAGTGAAATTTGTTGTCCACTAGGTGAGCCCCAGGAAGTGGATAAGTTAACCATATCAAATTTATACCTCTTGATAACTTTGATAATGTGCTACATAATATGAAATTTGAGGTTCACAAGGCTAGAAATTTTCATTATGCTAGACACTCATGAACAAAAAATGGCTTCACTGGTAAGCAAGGTGTGTTATGCTTGGTGGCCATGAAAAAGGGTTGTAACTTTGATCTTCACAAGACTAGAAAGTCACATTATGCTAGAAACTCATGAAAAAAATAAATCCACTAGAAAGAAAGGTATGTTATGCTTGGTGGCCATGAAAAACATAAAGGCTCCACTAGCAAGCAATTTGTATTATGCATGGTGGCCTTGAAAAAAATGAAGGCTCCACTGGCAAGAAAGTTGTGTTATTCTTAGTGGCCTTGATACATGCATTAGGATATTCAAAGGGATTTTTTTTAGTTCATGAAAGGTCTCATCCTAGGTAACGTCATGCCTAATGTCTCCAAGAGAGGAATAGTCAAGAATAAAAGATTCACAACTTAGGGCATGCAATCCATAGAATTACCACTAAGAGGAATGTCATATGATTAAAAAGGCCACAATATTGAAGGACATCAAACACAATATCACCAAGAAGAAGAAACATCGCATGAAATAAGAATACCACACCAAGAAAAATGAAAATGGTAAAAATTATAATGCCAATGTATGCCTCACTTTAAAGAAATTGTCAAACAACATGCTACGAGCTATTAATTTAAAGTAGAAAATGATATATGCTAAACAATAAATAAGAAATGAGAGCTTATTTGGAAAGCTCTATGTCAAGCATATGTTTCTAAATGAAGCTACATCATGAAAAATGGGTTGCCCCCAAATGAAATCCTAAACACATAAGGGATCCATAAACTCTCCCTCTATGCTAATGGGTGTATTAGTAACTTGGTTGGTATAAGATAGAAGAGTATCATTGTTGCTCTTGCTAACAAGTTCATTAATGATTGATGGTTGAGGTTTGATTTGTGCTTCAATTTTAAGATGTAAAAGATTGAATCTATCAAGTGATGGAATTATAGGTGGAGTTGGTTGCCACATGGATGGGTAAAAGGATGAATTGTTATCAAGATTGTGTAAGGAGTCTTGTATGAATTTTTGCATGATATCTTCATCTTGACCTAATATTTCCACCTCAAGGGGACATTCATTAGGAGTTTATTGAGCATGATTAGGTTTTATTGCATTAGGATCATTACCAAACACACAAATTGAGACATCATCCAAATAAATTAAGGACTTCCATATATTACTTGTAGACATGTCCATGATGAAAGAATGAATTGAAATGCAAGGAGAGAAATATTTTTATATTTTAAACAAGATAGTTTTCTTATTATACTATGCAAAACCTAAAAAATGATGTCTTTTAATTCCAATTTTTATTTTGAAACAATGCATTCAATTTGACCAATTAAACCTAATGAAAAAGATGATTGTGGAAAACAATTTTTTTGGAAACTAAAATAGAAATTTGAATGTAGAAACACAAAATATAGGCAGAGAGTTTTTAGTGCCTATAAATTTAGAAATAGGTCTAGTTAAGGACTAATTCTCCCATGGTTGAATGGGTCTTTTGTTAGGGTTTTGAAAAATTAGCTTACAATTTTTTGAGTTGATGTTTTTGTTTCCAAATTCTGGTTGCAAATAGGTAGTTATAGTTTTAGATTTTTGACAAATAAAATCTAAATGCAAGTGTGAAATGATGCTAAATTGCAAGAAAAAAGACCTTATTTGAGATATAATTTTGATTCAATTTTCTAATTTAAGTGACTGATCATGCAATGTTATGTAAGCACTATGCATAATGAGTTTAAAATTATGCCAATTTTTGTGAATTTTTAGATTTTCATTAATACCAAAAATGCAATTTAACACCCTAAAATGAAAATCACCCTAATGCAAATTTGAGAGATCTAAAAATGCAAACTGATATGAAAGAATTCAAGTCTAGATCTAATATTTAAATGAACTCTAAATCAAAAAATTATGATGTTCAAAATTCAAGTTCACCAAAATGAAATGATGAGAAATAGGTTCACCAATTTGAAACAAAGAGAAATATTGGGAATAATGTGTGGATGGATGTGAAGGACCTATTTTACCTTATTTCATTAGGAAATTAGATCCCCACAAAGAATTGACTTACAAACCTTAGGTGATTCAACTAAATGAGTGAATCTACTGATTTCCTTATGATTGAGGATGATTTGTTAGGATCTATGATTGTTTTTTGATGAATGTTAGTTTATGTAAATGAAATTGAAAATCTTAAACTTAATTTTAAATGCTTTTAAAAGAACATTAAAATTAACATTAGAAATATGAGAACATAAAAGAGAAGACCAAGAAAAAAATTGCTAATGGAGCACAAAATGGCTACGTCTTTGGGCTCCTCTCTAATGGGTGACCGATCCTTGATTATGCTCCAAAAGTTGTTTGCAAGGCTCCTTCAATCTATTACAAGTCTTCAAAAAGTCCCCTCGGATGATGATGAAAAGCTCAAAATTTCCACTCCTTCAAGCACAATTCAACTTGGCTTCTAGCAACTCTTAGCTAAATGTACAGAGTTGGAATAATTCCATTATCAATTCTCCCATATCTCTCATGTCTCCCCACAAGCCCAAAATACTGCCTTTAAATACAATTTTATATGCCATTTAGAGGTTTAAACAATTATATTCTCCAAATCTCCTATATCTCTAATTTGAGATTAAACATATGGCTTATATTTAAAGAGCCATATTAAGCCCTTCACTAAGCCCTTAAAAAAATCCTTTAAAAATATTTTAAAGCCCCTTAAACATCTTATAATATCAGGCTTATTAAATTTTAAAAGTTTTTATGATTTATATTTTGGGGAGGCTCGGTTTAACTTGGGCCCTCCTTTCACTCTATGTCATCCTTTATCCTTTAACAAATACTATCCACCTCCTTTCATATCACCAAACAAGCCACTGGTGCAACGGAATAGGAAAAAGAAAGTAAGGAGGAGGTCGACAGTTCAAACTGCTCGACCCCCCTAAGTTGGCATTTAACCTTTAAATAGCATTGATGCCCATATGGTATAACGAGGATCTCGAGGGTTCAATGGTGGAGCGTGCGACTTGAAAATGGTAGGTTGGGGGTTCAATTCCCCCAAACAACCTTTTTAACAAATTGTAACATACAACTAGAGGTAGAAGCCCATGATGTGCCATGTGGCACCATTCCACTAGTCCACATGGCATTCTCTGATTTTCCAACCATAAAAACATGTCGATCGATCATTAGCACATGATCTAGACCTACCACATCACTATGCCACATTACCTTCCATGTGTCACGCGCTAGTCCTGCCACTTCACCTGTTGACATCATCATTATCTTTCCATGCCATCATGTTGACGTCAGCATGGTCAACCTTTTTACCGCAAACTTTGACTAGCCATAACTTTTGTGTATGAACTCTAATTGATGTGATTCAAGCAATGCTAGAATCATCTTGATGATCCCTTCAATTTGACATTGTCTGTGTCCAATTTTGAAATGATCATTTTTTTGACCTAACATCTTTCATTTGGAATCCCTGTTTTGACCAAACTTTTACCAAGCATAATTTGGGCATACAAAATCCTTTTGACATGATTCAAGTTGTGTTAGGTTCGTATTGATAAGCTCTTTGACATGGTGCCAATTCTTGGAGAATTTGGAATAGTGAAAATATCCACCTGGATTAGTCCTCCCCACTAGAGAGCTTTTGGACATCTAAAAGCTTGATTACATAGAAAGTAAGTGAGGATACAACTCCCTCACTTTCCCCACGTCTATCCATCTAGCTTTACTAGGATTCATCCCTTTTAGTCCCACTCTAAGGTACTCAACAACACCCC
Organism: Sequoia sempervirens; assembly: GCA_007258455.2. Classification (NCBI taxonomy): domain Eukaryota; kingdom Viridiplantae; phylum Streptophyta; class Pinopsida; order Cupressales; family Cupressaceae; genus Sequoia; species Sequoia sempervirens. The sequence goes on from VDFB02000003.1 coordinate 150,865,743, forward strand.
TTCATGAAGTTCTGAAATTTTTGTCTAGGATGACATCTTCCTGCAACTCGTTCATGTACTCAGGTGATAAATCATCAACAAAAGGAATCTAAACATTAGCCTCCTCATCCAGTATCATTGGAGGTTTATACAACTTCAAATTCTCCACATTAACCATTGAGTAGATATGCATATAAGGAGGTAGATTTAGGTGAAAATAATCGGTACTGATCTTTTCTAAGATCTCAAAGGGACCATGCCTGATCGGCTTGAGCTTCTTACCTTCACCTTGCATTCTTTCTTTACTGATGTGTAACCAAACTCTGTCACCAACCTGAAATTGATGATCAACATGATACTTATCATGCTGATATTTATACTTTTCCTGGCTATTCTCCAACTATTCTTCAACTTCCTAATGGACTAATTGGATCTTTTGGATGAACTTCAAGGCCTTTTTGCATTATGATGTCCATCTTTAACATCTTCCTTCTTGAAATAAAAATCCACAAGTGTCCTTGGAAGATAACTAAAACAATTCTCAAAAGGAGATCTTTGAGTAGAAGAGTGTGTTCCATGGTTGAAAGCATGCTGCACATAATGTAGACTCTCATCCCATAACTTAAGATGCTTACTGCAATAACCTCTGAGAAGATGCACAACTATCATGTTTACTACCTCTATCTATCCATCAGTTTGTGGATGGAAAGTTGTACTCTTCTTCAGTATAATGTCCATGAATTCCGACAATGCTGACCAAAATTCCCCCAAGAATCAAGAATCTCGATCCGATACAATAGAAGTAGGAAGTCCAAAATGAACCCATACAAACTAGAAGTACAATTGTGTTGTTAGTTTAACTGTGACCTATTTTATACAAGGCATTAGAATACACATTTTATTGAACCTATCCACTACCACAAATAGATAATCATGTCCCTTCCTAGACATGGGTAGTCCCCCAACAAACTCCATTGAAACACTTTCCCATGGATGAGATGGTACAAGAAGAGGTGTATACAACCCTAATTTCCTATTGCTAGGATTGGGTGTTACACACATTACACATCCTCTAATGTACTTTGATATATTTTCTTGCATATGAGGCCAATAGCAATACTTCTACAGTTGTGAATTTTTTTTGCTTACCCCAAAGTGTCCAGCAATCAATGATGTATGTGCTTCTCTAGTTACCTGTGCATGTTCATCTTGTGGAATACATAGCTTCCCTAAGTGGTAGAATAACTTGTCCTACACATAATAGTCTTTCTCTTCTACATGTTTTCCTTGAATTAATGTTGCATATATATCCTTAAATTATTTTTCCTTATCATATTTCTCTTGATAAATTTCATGTGCCATTGAACTACTTTGAAGAATAATTATAGCATTTGTAGGAGGCATATATAACATATATGGTACTTTATTTTGAACCCCTTTCTTATATTTTATAACTAAATGAAACTGCTATAGAAAACCCATCCACCTAAAGTGCCTACTTTGTTGCAATTTAGTTTGTGAGTTCAAATATTGAAGTGGTTGATGATCTATGTGTATTATCGTTTCCTTACCCATTAGGTAGTGTTTCCAATTCTTTGCACTTTGAACTAATGCATACAATTTTTTATCATATGTGGGATAGTTACTCACCAAAGTTGTGAAAATTTTAGAATGAAAGCAGATAGGTTTACCTCCTTGCATGAGTACTACTCCCATGGTAAACCTACTAGGATCTGTCTCAATTTTGAATGGTTGTTGGAGATTCGATAGATATAGAACTGGTGCAGTGCTTAGCTTTTCCTTTAAAGTATCAAATTCCTTTTGCTATGGACCTCCCCACTGGAAAGACTTGTTCACACTTTTTAGTGCATGCAATGGAGATTCTATGTAAGAGAAGTTAGCTATGAACTTCCTCCAATATTGTACTGCACCTGGAAAACTTTTGACTTCTATAATTGTACTTGGATTTGGCCATTTTACAATGACTGCAACCTTTGCAAGATCCACTTTCAAGTGACCCCCTCCTACAATATAACCTAAGTACGCTAGTGATTTCTTAGAAAATTCATATTTTGACATCTTTACATACATTTTTTATTTTCTCAATACATCCAGTAATTTTCTCACATGCTCTACATGGTCTTCCCAAGTTTGACTAAATGCAAGTTTATCATCTGAATAAACTATGGAAAAATCATCTATGAATGGACAAAAGACATCATTAATGAAACTCATAAAGGTAGATGGTTCATTACAAATCTCAAAGGGCATGACCAACCACTCATATAGTCCTTTTTTTTCTTGAGCGTAATTTTCTATATATCATTATCTACAATTCTTATTTGATGATATCCACTATGCAAGTCTAACTTAGTAAAATAAACTACATGTTTCAACTGATCAAGTAAATCATCTATTCGGGGAAGAGGATACATTTTCTTTACCATTATCTTGTTCAAGGCTCAATAGTCGATGCACATTCTCCATGACTCATCCTTCTTTGGCACCAACACAATTGGAGAACCACAAGGAGAGATACTTGGATGAATAACTCCTTTCTCAACTAACTCTTGAACCTAATTCTTGATTTCCCCATTCTGCATAACTGATAAATGATACATTCCAATGTTTGGAAGAGGCATCTTGTTGTAACTAGATGTCATGTCGAATCTCTCTCTTTGGTGGAAATCCATTGGGTTCCTGAAATAAATCATCATAGGAAGAAACTACTTTGACTAATTTAGCTTTGTGTTTTGGATCACACCCTTTGAATTCCTTAGATTTATCATCCTCTTTGGATTTTACAATCATCAATACAAAGTTCTTACTAGAATTGACTAGCCTCTTCATTTGTCCAATGTTCACTAATGTTAGATTAGTCTTTATCTTATGTGCCCATACAATGAATTCTTTACCATCCTTGAAAAGGTGATATTTTTTTCTCCTCTATAAAAGATTACTTTTCGATCATAAAGATAAGGAATTCCTAGTACAAGGCCACAAATATCTAAAGGAACCAGATCAACTTCTACCTCATCTATGAAGTTTGTACAAATGGAAAATCTCAACTTAAATTGCTTTGTTACCTATAATTGTGCATCATTGCAAACCCATCCAAGTGGGTACAAATTCAAATGAGGTGTTGTAGCCAAGTTAAGTTCTTAACAACTTCTTCAGCTATTAGATTTACTTGAGATATTGTATCAAACTTAGTATGTTTTGTTACAACTTGAATGTGAAATAACTCATTTCTATTCTTATCAATCTTAGATGGAGAAGATTCTTTAATTGCACTTGCACTTTCATTTGAAAAAATTGTATCAGAAGAAAGAGATATACCTTTTCCTTTACCTTGGATCCTGGCAGCAATAATCTTTGTCTCATCCTCAAAGTTAGATCCAAGATCATGTTGTACTATAATAAGTCTTCTATTTTCCTTTGTTTCCTCCATGCTTCTTCGGCCTTAGTTTAGAATGTAGCTTCTGTCACTTTGAATCATCATACCCCTCCTTCTTACAATGGGAGAATGTGTGCTTATCACCCTCCTTCTTGACTATAGCTATCTTTTTCCCCTTTCCTTTGCCCTTGGGTTTACCTTCAGGCTTAGATGGATTCTTGACAAAATTTTCATTGAAACTACTCTTACCTATCAACTCCAAATGTGTGGCTTGTACACATACTTCATCCAAATTATTAGGATTCAAAACCAAAATGCTATGCCTTAAGAGTGAAGACTACCTATATACTTGAGCAATGTTTCCTGGGTGTATAATGGGACATTAAGTGCAATAGACTGCTTCCTAAATTCATGAGTATAGTCTTGGATAGATTGACCCTTACCCTACCTAAAAATTTTCCAGTTCATAGTTAATTTTTGCATATGGCCTAAGGGATAATTTTTTTTTTTAAGGGAAACTTTAAACTCCATCCAAGTTAAATTGACACTACCATGTCAAGAAATTTTTGCTTGAGTTTTACTCTCCCATCAGGTGAGAGCAGTTCCTCCCAACCAAAGAGTAGCTAATTGGATTTTAGAAGCATCATCTAAGAGACCTTGAATCCTACAATATATTTCTACTTGTTGAACCCAATCATCTAGTTTTTTAGCATTTAACTCTCCACAATATTTAGGTAGTTCAAACTTTACATCCAATTTGATTATAGGCTTATGTACACTTTTGAAAGGATTAGCAGAAAAAGTAGAATTGGAAGGAGAAGATGGAGATGGAGGAGTTTTTGGAGGCTCATCATCACCTTCTTCTCTTTTCCATTTGTCCTTATGATCTTCATCATCCCCATGCTTTTCTTGCTTTGACAATCCTCCTTTTTCACACTTTTTTCATTCTTTCTTTTCTTGATAGAGCTCTTCCACCGTAGCCTTCATGTTGAGAAAGGCCCATTGAAAATTTTTCTCATCAAGCTCAAAACTTTTTCCAACTTTTTTTTCTTCCATCTTTGGTGGTAGAAAGGTTCTTCGTTTACTGATCTCAGGATTCAACTCTACAAGTGTACCTTCACCTCGTTGGCTCCTAGATTAGATTAACATTCACTTCTTCAAACACTAGTCAAACATAGCTTTGATACCAACTTGAGCTATTAGGATCTATGACCATTGCTTGATGAATTTTAATTTATGTAAATTAAATTGAAGGTCTTAAACTTGATTTTAAATGCTTTTAAAAGAACATTAAAAATGATTAAAACATTAAAAATATGAGAACATAAAAAATAAGACAAAGACACAAATTGATAATGGATTTCACCAAATTGCTATGTCTCCGAGCCCCTCTCCAATGGAGTGACCGATCCTTGATTATGCTCTAAAAGTTATTTACAAGGCTTCTTAAATCTATTACAAGTCTTCACAAAGTCTCCTTAGATGATAATGACAAGTTCAAAATTTCCACTCCTTCAAGCACAATTCAACTTGGCTTTTAGCCACTCCTAGCTAAATGTACAGAGTTGGAATAATTCCATTATCAAGTCTCCGATATCTCTCATGTCTCCCCACAAGCCCAAAATCCCCCCTTTAAATACATTTCTATATGCCATTTAGGGGTTTAAAAAATAATATTCCCCACATCTCCTATATCTCTAATTTGAGATTAAAAATATGGCCTATATTTAATGAGCCATATTAAGCCCTTAAAAAATCCTTTAAAAATATTTGAAAGCCCCTTAAATATCTTATAACATTGGGCTTATTAAAATTTAAAAGATTTTATGATTTATATTTAGGGGGGGCTCAGTTTAACCCGAGCCCTCCTTTCACTCTATTTCATCCTTTATCCTTTAAAAAATACCATCCACCTCCTTTCATGTCATCGAACAAGCCAATAGTGCAATGGCATAGGGCAGAGAATGTGGGGGGGAGGTTGGCGGTTCAAACTGCCCGACCCCCCTAGGTTGGGATTTAACCTCTTTAAATAGAATCAACGCCCATATGGTATAGCGAGGATCTCAGGGGTTCAATGGTGGAGCATGTAGATTGAAAATGGTAGGTTGGGGGTTCATTTCACTAATTTTTTTTAAAAAAGCTATAAATTGTGACCAGAGGTAGAAGCCCATGAGGTGCCATGTGGCACCATTCCATTGGTCCACGTGGCATTCTCTAGTTTTCCAACCATCAACATGTGTCGACCAATCATTGGTGCATGATTTAGACCTGCCACATTACCTTACCACATCACCTACCACATGTCATGTGTTGGTCTTGCCATGTCACCTGTTGACATCATCATTGTCATGCCATGTCATCATGCTAATGTCAACATGGTCAACCCTTTTACCGCAAAATTTGACCGATCATAGCTTTTGTGTATAGACTCTAATTGATGTGATTCAAGTGGCATTGAAATCATCTCAATGAGCCCTTCGATTTGATGCAATTGTTTTCCAATTTTGAAATATTCATTTTTTTGACCTATCATCTTTCATTTGGAATCCTTGTTTTAACCAAACTTTAACCAAGCGTAGCTTGGGCATACGAAATCCTTTTGACATGATTTAAGTTACGTTGGGTTTGTATTGATGAGCTCTTTGACTTGGTGTTGATTCTTGGAGCATTTCAAATAGTGAAAATATCCACCTAGATCAAAGGATAGGGGTATAGCCTGAACAACACTTTTTGGATAAAAAATAAAAAAATAGTAAATCAACACAATTATGTTCATTCAAACTTAAATCATCAATTTAAAGAATTAAATAACAAACTTCTTGTAGATCTGGAAATGGCAAAGTGATGTGTACCTATCACCAAAATGAAAATTTAGGAGGCTACCTAGGACTCATTCACCCATAGGTGAATGGGTCTTTGTGTAGAGGCTTGACTCAACTCTCGAGATCCTCTGGTGTTAGTCTATAGCTTTTGTTTGATCTAGGTTTCAATTCCAAAAAGTCAAAATGGAAGTTTGTAAGTGAGATTCCATGAATTGACAACAATGTTGACAACTTTTTTCAACTTTGATAACTTTTCCAATTTTTCTCTTTAAGAGATCTTCAATCCTTCTTCAAGCTAAGATTTGGAACAAAAACACACAAGGGAAAACATGTTTTCTTTTGGTGAATGGGGGTTTTCCTTGGTCAAACCCTATTTGGGTAATTAAATCTTGAATTAAAATAGTGGAACATGAAAGGAATGATGAATGAACAATTGTTATATTGCAACACACCAAACCCTTGAATAAACCTTTGAAGGACTGAAATCTTGTTTTTGATCTTGCATGCAATAGCTTCAATGGATGTGGATCTTGATGCTTTAATTGGATCTTTGAAACCTACATAATGTTAGCTCCAAAAAAATGAATGATTGCAAAATACTTTGACATGATGCTTGAGATCTTGATTGCTAGAATAAATCATTAATAAATCTACTCTTGAATTCCCTTGATCACAATCTTTTCTCTTCTGAAATTTGAATTATGCAACTTAGACTTCTTATACTTGAATTGATAAAAAGACCTTGTATTTATAGATATCTATCCTTAATTTCCCAAAAATTAAACATCACAATCCAAAATTGAAATTTGAATTTGGGGACATTAAAATACCACCAAAAACATATTTTAAATTTTGTTTCAAAGGCCTAGGGAGGAACCATTCTCCCATGGGAGAATGGGTCTCAGGTCCCTATTCCTTGAACACACATTGCTCAAGGTAAAGTATTATGTGTTGGCATTAATTTTTGTCAGGTTTTCCCTTTGGAAAATGTAATTTATTAGGATTGTAGATGTAAAATAGGGCTTATTAAGAAACAATTAAGTCCAATTTAATTGAGGGGACCCAAACAAAGTGTAAAATTGTAAAGGAGTACATTTTCCTACACTACAGTTTGTATAAAGGTGTCATCAACCTATTGTGTGGTCTCACAACATGCCCCAAGACTGTAAGACTTGGGGACTCTAAGTGAAAACTTATGGCAAGTGTTGGCTGGTTGGAAAGATCACCAAAAGTGAAAAGTAGAAAAAAGGAAATCTTTTAAAAGAGTACTTCATAATTCAAGTGTTCTAGGTATCGGGTACCAAGATCCAAGAACCAAGAAATCCAAAAGTGTAAAAGGTAACACAAGGTGTTGAGAAAAATGTTCCAATCTAGGAGCAAAGGTTTGGTAAATTTGGAAGTTCCAATAAAGATCAAGGCCTAGGAAAATTATGGGTAAAAGTTGAACATCAGGTACCAGGTATCGAGTAACAATGCAAATAAAGTTTTAAAATTTTAATGTTATCCAAAAGGTTTGATTGTTTGGTAACCCAATTAAAAGGAATAATTACACAAGAATATATTATCTTTTCTAAAAGTATGTTGTTTATAATGGATTTAAAATGATGATTAATAAATGATGATTTTATTTACATGATATTTTTTATAAATGTTTTAAAAGGGATTTAATAGTTGGAATTGGTGATTGTAGGAGAAGCAGATTGCTATGCAAAGTTCGGGTATGGATGGTCAGGAAAATTTGGATCATGGATAGAATCATATCCAAATTAGGCTACATATTCTAGGAATTTATGCAAAGGAGGAGCTTGAGTTGTCAGAATACTGGGAATCCAAGTATTATGCATCTGGTGAATGAAGGCACCAACCTTTGAGGAAGCCCATTCCTAAGAGTAGAAAGCCCAAAGAAAAACCAAAATGTAGGAACAAAATGATAAATAAATCATTCTAAATAAATGGGAAAGTTCCTACATACTATCTTGATTCAAGTTAGTATCCTGGTGATAATAAGAAGATGAAACACCCGAAGGACATCAAAGTGTAGATGAAGGTTGACCTCCGTTGAATTCATTTGCAATTCTCTTCCTAGTTGTCATATTCCACATTCCTTGATGTGATTCATCCCTTGAATTCCCTCTCATGTATTTGTCTTATCCAACCTGTGTCTTGTTTCTATAAAAGGCTAGGGGATACCTTTTCTTAAGTTAAGTTCAAAATTTTTGGATGTTGGAAGAGCTAAAACTTCTTTAAGTTTTGTTCTTTTTTCCTATTTTCTGAATCATTCTGGATTAAAAACTTGTATGCACACATAACTTAATCAATATCAAATCCAATTTGATAGCTACCTATCTCGTGTATCTTTTATAGCTGGTTTGTTCATTCAGTTGCATAAGACTGTATGTTGTAGTGTTTAAGGGTGCATATAGAACCTACTTGGTGTCCAAACTAAACCCCCTCTCTTTAAAACCTCACACCATTCTATGCCTAGCTATGAAGTAATCTAGTGAATTATATATAATTTTTCTTTTATTTGATTAAATCTTGGGGCATGCATGGAGAATACCCAAGAGCAATTTTTTTTTCAAGTATTTTTGATGCTTTATTTTAGATTAGATGTTTAAATTTTAGAAAATGTACCAAAAAAGAGATGAATGAATGGAAATATTATTGAAAATTTGTTGAATTCATGAAATTGTTTATTGATCAGATTGAAAATCTTCCATATGATAATTATAATTTCTTTACAAAAACTGAAGATAACCATAGACCCCTTGAGATTAAAAACAATATCACATCATACCCTGAAGCGAACCTAGTATGGTCAAGACTTGACTACTGGAGCCCTGGGATTAAGCTAAGTCAACCTTCTCCTCGTACTTTCTTTTAGGTTTCCCTAGTTCAGTCTTTCAAGTAAAGATAAGTTCTTCACAGTTTTCCTATGAGGATTTTATCTACACTGTTGTTGTGACTAACATCATGATCAACAGGAACTGGCGCTAGAAGGAGGGCACTCATATATTTCCCTCTGGGTTTGGTTTAGGAATTTGTATTGGTTATGGGTTTGAAAGTAGCTTGTAAGATGAAAGTCTATGCAAGCCGGTAGTTTAAAAATGGAAGTTGAGAAAATCCATAAAATCCTTACCCAAAGATTACATCATTTGAGTTTGTTCACCTTTGGTATAGTCATCGAGTGTAGAATTCATGAGACAACTAACCATGGTGAATTCAATTGTGAATTTTTTTAACTAGGGTAAGTTTGGCCACACATAAAGTGATTTAGTTAATGGAAAAGGTTTTAAATGCTAAAAGAAAGGAACCGTTAACGAGAAATGTTTTGAATTCTAAAAAGGAAGATAACCCTATTAAAATTGAAAATATTAAAAAATTAATTGATATATCAAAACGGTTTCTTAACTACAATTGTTGTGAAGAAAATCCTAAGGTTTTGCAGGAAGATAGGAAAGAATGTCGAGAATTAGAAATATTACATTGAAAACAAGGAAACAATAGTGATGAGTCATCATTCTTTTCACATGTGGAAGACGTTAATGAAGAGAAAGAGCAAGAAAATCAAGCGAGAGATGCATGTTTTTTGTTCCAAACTAAAAATTCACAAGCTAAAAAGGGAAATTTTCTTGATTTCTTGCAAGATACAGAGTATCAAATTTTTACTTTCTCTCTTTCTAATAATAATATAATTTGTGATAGTGCTTGATCTAACAAAGTTCAAAGTGAAGATAGGGTCAAGGATGCAAAAAAAATTGGAGAAGAGGAAAATCAAGAAATGGACTGATCCAGGTGGATCCAGAAGACCTCAAAATTTCACAGTCTCAAAATCTAACATAATCATGAAGATCTCAAAAAAATGAATCCAACACAACTTGAATGGGAAAAAAAGGAGTTTGTATGCTCAAGTTATGGCAAGTCAAAGTTTAGGTTAAATAGGCACTTGAGGCTGTCCAAAAAGGCAAAAAAATTGATCAATTCAGAATTGGTAAGAAACAACATCAAATCGAAGAGCTCATCAAATCACACCCAACACCCCTCGTTTCATCGAAAACAAAGTTTGGATGGTGAAGATACGGTAGGTCAAAATTTAGGGTTGACTTTGTTGGTGGATCATACAGATGATGATGTCAACATGTTGACGTGGCTATGGACACTGAGTTGGCCCAATTGGGAAGTGACACATGGCATCTGTACATCTAGTGAGCAGGCATAGGTGGTAGTCCTCTTAGCGATGAGGTGGCAAGTAACATGTCTGTACAGGAGAATCATGTTTCACCACGTGGCCCAACCAGGTGGTACTATGTGGCACCCTCGCGGTGAACTCCTCCAGCCGGCTATTGTATTTATTAAAAATAATAGATCGGTGGGGATCAAACCCCCCACATACCTCCTCCAAATGGCATGACTTCACCAACACACCACACGTATGTGTGTTTTGATTAGAGGTAAAAAATAGGTTTTGAAGGGGCCCGAAACCCTTTACAAAAAGGAACAGCTGAAGAAAAAAGGAAACAAAATTAAACAACCATCACCCCAAGATAGCAAACCACCAGCCAAAAAGTAGCCAAAAATAGGCACACACCATGAAATATTGTTTAGAATTTCAACAGCTTCCATCTCACTAGTAGTAAGCTTCTATCCCTTAACCCCAGTATCAGAAACCTCCATACCCAAGGCCCTAGCCTAATTTTTAGTCTATTTCTATTCCTAACCCCAAGCCCACTAGTTTTTACCTCACAACTCAAAATAGAACCTTTAGCAGCACCCTTAATAGCAACATAATCCTCCCCAGTCAGCTTACCTTCAGTAGCCATAATATCAGCAAACAAAATTTCCTTTCTCTTATTAGGGGAGAAAGCCATCGCAGAGTTCGACCTAGTCAAGACTTTAGGAGCTTCTCCACCCTTCATAACCACATTCCAAATTTTGTCAATTTTCTCCTCAAGGGAGAACATTCTTGCCTCCGTACTCTCTTTCAGATTGACGGTTTCATCTGCCACAGTATTAGCAACAGTATTGAGACCAGCCATTAAATTATCAATTCGGCTTTGGATCGAAGGGTCCTCAGCCTAGCAAGAAATGCTTCTAATATGAACAATATTCCTATTGATCTCATGAAAGAACCATTTAAAAAGTTTAAAAAAGCACATTGGCACTATCATGGGCCAAACCCAACACATCAGAAAGATCCTCCCTATCAAATTTTTCAATGTGATTTCCCACAACAACATCCTCTTCAAAATAACTCTCATGGAATTTATCCTCAGAAGCATCCTTACCTTTACCAACAGTGACATGAGACTTCATCCTACGAATGGAATTGGCAATTTTCTCCTCAGTAGCCATCCTCTTCTGAATCCTCTCAGCATCCGCTTTCTTAGCTCCTGTAGCTTATTCACCACCCACAACTCTAACCTTCTTCTTAGGCAACCCAATAACAACACTCAGAACATCCTCACCATGGAGGCCACCAACCACAGAGAAAGGGGTATTCTTCTCCAGATGTTGACTAGGAATCAAAACCCTTCTCTTCTGACTTCCCTCCTCATGATCCTACACAAGTCTAGATGCAGGGGGAGGAGAGGAAGCTTCCCAATAAAGATCATTTTTGTCTTTTTCCCCCTTAGAAGGAACAGTCACCTCCACATCATCACTACAGGTCATATATCCCGCTTCCTCATTCAATTTCCTTTTCCCAATTTTTTCCTGAACAAGGGATATGGGTCCTCCTCCAAAGAGGCATACAAGTCAGGGACATAATCAACATCATCATCTCTTTCCAACTTAGAATCTTTATTTAACATAAGCCTCCTCTTCCTCAGTTTCTTAGAAGCCCTTTCCTCACCTGACTCAGTTTCATAACCCTCCCTAGCTTTAGCCTTCAGAGTAACCAGATTTTTCTGGACATCATGAGCTTTAACATGTTCATATATCAAAAGAATCAACCTCGCATGTAGGATAGGGTTTTTGGGATTCTTCCTATGCTCTTTAATCCCACAGTCCATCGACACCAGCAAATAATAGGGAAATGTCACCCATTTTTTGTGCCTAAAATGGTTAAGCGACAAAAAATGGTAATTGTTAATGGCCATGTACCTTCCTTCCAGGGTTACATACCTCATGATTTCTTTGACAACATCCCGCCAGAGAGCCTTCAAGGAATTCCTCAAATACCCACCACTCTTCACAGGCTTCAATTCATCACTCTCATTCTTTTTAAAGAAAAGAGACATTGCGTCCAGTGACTCTTTCTTATCCCTATACACCTTCATACCCTTATTCGGAAGGCTAGTAATCTAGGCTATGAACTCCTCATCCACTTCAATTTCCCTGCCACCCAAGTCCAGGGTTCTCCCTTTCCACCCTTTCTCAACCAATTCAGTAACCTAAGTATTATTGCCATGCAGTTTCTCCATGAAGGGAGTTAGGCAACCCTTATCTAAAATCACCCACACTTCCTTTCTCTGCTTTGTAGTATCACAGGATTTTGGCTCAACATGATTTATGTCCCCACCCATGATGATGGAAAATAGAGACCAAGCACTCAACAAGAAACTCAGAAGGAGGCAACAAACACCATTCAAAACCGAATAATCCAACAAAAGACTCTAGAAGCTTATGTGGCTAACACCCACAATCCGTGAGAAGGCAACCATAGGACATACATACCATAATGAATTCGAACTCCACGCCATATGACAACCTTTCCTCAAAATCATAACCATACCCTCCTTCCTAATGATATGCCACCACACATATGTGTGTTAACTATATATGATGGCGGCTTTGTTTTTGTGTGTTAAATGTTTTATTTTTTGGTAAAACATGGTTAGCAGGGGTTGAATCGTCAACCCACCGATTGGTAAAATATTTACATACTATTGCACCACTAGTCGAGTTTATTATATATAGGGGTTGTGTCTTATTTAAAGACTAGTGAAGCCCAAATTCTTAAAAAATTCCCCCTATATGGCTATAACCAACCCTTTAAAACCAAAATAAATCCATACATAAAAGAAAAAGGGGGTTAGAAAAGGAGTTGTGAATGAATTTTAAAGGGGGGTAATTTGTTATTTCATTTATTATGGTGGTTTTCAGCCCCATTATGTAATACAATGCATAAAAGGAGGGGTGAGAGTGTAAGGGAGATATAGAGTTTTTATGCTTTTGTGGAAGGTGGAAATTTTGGAGGAGAAGAATTACAAGGTGATGTTATACACCAAAATTTGTAATAGTGAGAGAGATTGTGAGGAATTTTATGTAGGATTTTTGAAGCTTGGATGATGTAAAAAGGAATGTTAAAGCTTGGCATCATTAATAAAGCAGTCCAACATTGAGAAGTGGACTCAGAGATGTAGCTCAAATCAAGTGAACTCCATTATCAACCTACATATAATCCTTCTATCTCCTATCTTACATTCTCTCTAATTCCTTTTCAGTATTTTCAATTTGATATTTAAGTTCTAATTACAACATTATAGTAATTAGTTAACTTTCTTAAGTTTTGTAAAGGTTAATGAACCTAGTTGGTAATTTCAACAGTTAAACAACATAGTCATGCAATTCTGTTGGATCAGGAAAATGTTGTAATTAGGATTAATTTACAAGTGAATTTGTAAACTGCTAATTATAGATCAAGTTGGTATGAGAGCCCATTTGCAATAAATTACAAAAGTGAATGTTAACCAGGCTGAAACTAAAACAAGGAGAGGGTGCATTGGAATAATTCAATCTAGAGATCAGAAAATAAAAAACCTTTTCACCAAAGATGTCAAAGATTGTAACTGAGCATGAAGCTCTAGAGATTGATTCGAAATCTTTTCAACAATATTTTCTCGAGATGAATTCAATGGTGGAAGTTCTTTTTTGAGAGAGGCAAGAACGAAAGAAGAGAAAGTAAGGAAAGGCTAGGAAGAAGGAGGAAGTTGAATCCTCATTGAAAGAAGACAAAGGTAAAGGAGTAGGAGGTGGTGGTGACCCCCTTGAACCTCCATCCCCATCCTCTTCATCTTCTTCATCCTATTCATCCTCTTCTTCTTCATCTAACTCTTCTAAAAAGAAACAACCTGTGCAAACTAATACACCTTTGTTAAAATTGGATGTTAAATTTGATTTTCCAATCTATAATGGAGAACTAGATGTAGATAAACTATATAATTGGATTAAAAAAATTGAAGTTTATTGTAGAGTTCAAAATTTTACTGATGATTCTCAAAAAATCCAATTAGCTACTCTTCACCTAAGAGGCACAACTTTAATTTGGTGGGGAGTAGAACACAGGATGATCTAAGTCGTTATGGAAAAATTATTTCTTCTTGGTTTGAGTTTATAGCTGCACTTAAGAAATAGTTTTATCCATTAGCGAATATGCAAAAAGTAGTAATGAACTGGCAATCATTAAGACAAGAGAAAGGAAAAAGTGTGCAAGAATATACACAGGAGTTTAGGAAGAGGGCTTTAATTTTGGGTATTCCATTGTACACACATAAAAATTTGTTAAAGTACATAGGTGTATTACATGAGAGTTTGAAACATACCATACTTATGTTTAATCCAACTAACATTGATGAAGTTAGTGTGCAAGCTATCCATTTGGAAAAAAGCTCAAGGAATAGCCATGACAATCTGTTGATGGAATCTAGTAAGCAGAAAGGAAGAAAGAAAGGGAAAGAGAAATCACAGGGAACAACTACTACAAAGAAAGAGGACGAAAATCCTTATTGCTCACACTGCAAAAAGGAAGGGCACAAAGATGCGAAGTGTTCAAAATTTCATCCTGATCAGAAGCCAAAGTGGCTCAAGGATCGAAAGGGTAAGTAGAAATTCACAACTATTGTGCAGGATCTTGGTTTAGGTTCTGATGATGAAACCAAGATTTCAGTTGTGGGTATCAAAGGTAATAATCCTATTGTTAGTACTTATGCTTCTTCTCTAAGCTGTATTGAAGTACCTATTGAAAGTAAAAGTAATGACCTATTTTATTTAAGGGCTATCACTAAACAAACTAAGATTGATACATTAATAGATAGTGGGTCACAAGTTAATCTTATCTCAGAACAAGTTGTTAAGCAATTAGGATTAAAAAAAAATCCTCATCCTAAACCATATTCATTGGGTTGGGTGCATGGTAATGCTCAACTAAATGTGTCACAATAGTGTAAACTCTAATTTGCAATCACATCCAAGTTTGTTGATGAGGTAGAGTTAGATGTTATTCTGCTTGACATTTGTGGGATGGTTTTAGGCAGTCCTTATTTGTATGATAGAAAACCCATTTTCTACAAGGAACATAATATTTATCATTTGTTTAAGGATGGAATTGAAATTAGTGTTAGAGCTCATCACATGAAGAATGAAAAATCTGTTGTAAACATAGGGTATTTGAAGATGATTGTAAATGCAAGCAATACTTTAACCCTTATTTTTGTAACAACTAGTGATACCAAGCATGGTGATTCTAATCATGATAAGGTGTCACAGATAGCATAGTGTGAGGATCAATTGCAAGCAGAGTTAGGCCTTCAACCAAAGGTGGTAAAAGAGGGTTTGAATGTTTCATTTTCTAATAATGTTCCTATTCAAGAGATTCATAATGTTGATACCATTTCCTTCACATCAATATATTCAACACTATTGCTTGTTATTCTGCTAGTTATTTCTATGTGGATGATGAATGTGACAGTGAATATTGATGAATATGCAGTTAATTGTATCAACAAAGCTATCTCATACTTCTTTGTGTTTGTGATGGGTCAAATGTTCAAAATTTCAATAGGAAGGACAAATGATACTGTGCAAGTGGGGTGACATTTCCCTAGCTCAAATTATACATAAAAACAAACCTTTTGGAGGTCTAAAAGCTTCTTAATGGGGAGGAATGATCTAGGTGGATCCAAAAGACCTCAAAATTTCACTATCTCAAAATTTGACAAAACCAACATCATCATGAAGAGCTCAAAAAACTAAATCCAATGCAACTTGAATGGGCAAAAAAGGAGTTTGTATGTTCAAGTTATCGCTAGTCAAAGTTTGGGTCAAACAAGCACCTGAGGCCATCCAGAAAGGCAAAAAAAATGACAAATTTAGAATCAGTCAGAAATGGTGTCAAATCGAAGAATTTGTCAAATCGAACACAACACCACTTGTTTCATCAAAAATAGAGCTCGGACAGTGAAGATACGACCAGTCAAACTTTAGGGCTAACTTTGTTGGTGGACTGTATAGATGATGATGTTAGCATGCTGACATGGCAAGTCATACAGTATGGAAACTAAGTTCTCCTAATTGGGAAGTGACACATTGCATCCATACTCCCAGTGAGAAAACATAGGTGGCAGTCCTCTCAGTGATGAGGTGGCAGGTGACATGTCTATAGGAGTGAATCATGTTTTGCCACATGGCACCCTCGTGGTGCACTCCTCCAGTCGATTATTGTATTTAAAAAAAAAAAAAGATCGGTGGGGGTTGAACCCCCCACCTACCTCCTCTGAATGGTGTGGCTTCACCAACACACCACACGTATGTGTGTTAACTATATATGATGGTGACTTTGTTTTCATGTGTTAAATGTTTTATTTGTTGGTAAAACGTGGTCGGCGGGGGTTGAACCACCGACCTACCGATTGGTAAAATATTTACATACCGTTGCACCACTGGTCGAGTTTATTATATATATGGGTTGTGTCTTATTTAAAGACTAGTGAAGCCTGAATTCTTAACAGATTCCCCCTATATGGTTAAAATCAACCCTTTAAAACCAAAATAAATCCATACATAAAAGACAAAGGGGGTTAGAAAAGGAGTTGTGAACAAATTTCAAAGGGGGGAAATTTGTTATTTCATTTATTATGGTGGTTTTTAGCCCCATTATGTAATACAATGTATAAAAGGAGGGGTGAGAGTGTAAGTGAGATATAGATTTTTTATGCTTTTGTGAAGGAAGGTGGAAATTTTGGAGGAGAAGAATTACAAGGTGATATTATACACCAAAAATTGTAATAGTGAGAGATATTGTGAGGAATTTTGTGGAGGATTTTTGAAGATTGGATTATGTAAAAAGGAATGTTAAAGCTTGGTGTCATTAATAAAGCGGTCCAACATTGAGAAGTGGACCTGGAGAAGTAGCTCAAATCGAGTGAACTCTGTTATCAACCTACATCTGATTCTTCTATCTCCTATCTTACATTCTCTCTAATTCCTTTTCAATATTTAAGTTCTAATTACAACATTATAGTAATTAGTTAACTTTCTTAAGTTTTGTAAAGGTTAATGGACCTAGTTGGTAATTTCAACGGTTAAACAACATAGTCACACAATTTTTTTGGATCAGAAAAATGTTGTAATTAGGATTAATTTAAAAGTGAATTTGTAAACCGCTAATTACAGATCATGGATCCAGTCATTCATGGAGCTGAACAGAGTAAAGAAGAAAACTATGAACCAAGATTGGAAGAAGGTAGAGTATTGAGGAACCAATGAAAGTGTGTGCAATCTACCTTTAATGAGGTCATTTTCATATATGTGATCCAATTTATTGGTAAGTACACCTTTGAATTTACATTTGTTAAACACAAAAAATTTGAGGTAATTCATTGTTATAGTAGGATGTTTGAAATTTATTCTAGTGAATTTAAAGATAACCTAATGTAATTCGTACAAAAACAATAATGAAAATTGTTATTGAGCTTAAAATAAATTTCTTTGTTAGGGTTAGTCATTTGTTAGGATAAGTTTTGGTTAGTTAGGGTTGGTTTGCTTTCATAGGGTTTGTTTTCAGTTTTTTTGTTTCTACTTCTTTATTTTTTGGTTTTCCCTCCACATTAGCAAATTCTACTTAACTTATCATACACATGAGAGTAAATTCAAACATTCTATTACATTGTGTTGTGAAATGTAAAAAAAAACAATGAAACCATACATAGTAAATACACACTTTAAAAAGGTACGATAAAGCTATATATATATGTGTGTGTGTGTGTGTGTGTGTGTGTGTGTGTGTATCACATATATACATGGAAGTATTGAAATTCTTGTTGTAAAAGTGAAAAAGTGCAAAAAGAGGGAGTTGAACTATAGAAGGGGGTGGCTATTCAGTCAATTTGGGATGCCTCATCTACCAAAGCCAAATATCCTACGTAGGTAATTTCCTGGTGAACTTCAAAGTCAAGGGTATGGAGGTCAATCAGGAATGACTAAAGTGGAACTAATTCCTTGTGTTCCAGAAACCAAGGAATATCATCCATGAAGGGGATTCCAATGATCAGGTGTGCAACAGATAGAATAATATCTAGATTCCTCAAATATTTAGGCTGCACTATCAAATTTGCAGCCAAGTGAACATCTTCAACAAAGAGCCCAATGTCCAGGAGTGCAACAACAAAGCATGAATCCAAGTCTGAATATAGCTGGTAGTATGCTCTGGATTCCACATATTGTTTCCCAAGGACTAAGCACAAGTTTGGTATAGTGAAAATGGTATTCCAAATGAAAAAAACCTTGTCAAGCCTTTGAGCTGTGATATGACCCATGAAAGCATTCTGGCGGAAAGAGTAGGTCAAGAAAATTGGAGTATCCATGACTTGGAAGCAAAAAAGCACTAGTAGAGCAAGAATGCAAAATGATAACTGAAATAGAAAAGCTAAGGTATGAAGAATTTGAGAGAAGTACAAATTTATAGAAAATCATGAGGAAGTTGTGGTACATAGTTTCCTAAATTGATTTCTTGTAAATTGCAAGTTGAGGTGGTAACCGAATGAGTTTCTGTAGATAAAATGTTAAATCAAATTAATTATTACAAAATTGGTGACAATTTTCTTCAAAGTTGGACAGTACGAAGATTGTGAATCAAACAATTTAAATATTTTGAAATTAATGGTGGTCATTTCATTATGTTTTTATTAAGTTGTATAAATCATGAAGGTGCCCATGTGTGCAATGTAGAAAGGAAAATGAGGCCGGTAAGGCAACACACATCATCACCTAGAAAATCTAAAAGAAATGATACGTGCACATTGAGGCATGTGAATTTAATGTAAAATAATGCACATGATCATATTTAAGTGTCATCATGACATTTCTGATCCATTAATGTGGTGCAACATTGTCAAATCGAAATTACTAGCCAAGTTTTTAGTAGTTGCCATAAATTGAAATGGAAGGGTGGTAACTATTGGTTCTAAATTTAGATTTGAATTTGGTGATTAAATTATTTGATGATAAATTTTAATTTATGCATATCTTCTAACATATAGCGAGTTTCAGTTAGCTAGGATTTGGCATAAAAGTGGTAAATTTTAGCCAAGAATACACACCAATAGGGAATAACTAAATGAGTTTTTGGGAAATAGTGAAACAATGAAGGGATTTGTATTGAATGAAAAATAAAAAAGGTAACCTTTTCTACAACTGTAATTCCCAACCTAATAGTGGGCTTCATTGCTTGCAATTTGAAATGAGCTATCAATGAAATATCAAAAGAAAAAAAAAGGATCAACTCATTAGGCTATCCAAATATCTCTACCGAGGCTATAGATGCCTTGTTGGCAACAAAGCTATGTTTGGAGGAATTATAGAGATAACCTTGCCGGGGCCATGGATGCTTGACTGGCAGCAAGGCTTTATCAATGATTGGATTTGGAGGATTACAAAATTATGTAGTTCAATGTCAATGAACTAATTTTTTCATTGAGTTCCAGAAATTGGATTTAATCAGAGCACACACTGATATTTTCTAGAGAAATTTTACTATTTTTATGTCAGAGTCTAGGTAAAGGTAAAGAGCTATTATTTTAAAATATGCATAAATTATAATTTACGGCTGGTGATTTAATCTCGAGTTTTGGTTTAAATTTGTTTTTATTGGTTGCAAGTTGTTGTGTGGTCTCACAACATGCCCCAAGACTATAAGACTTGGGGACCCTAAGTGAAAACTAATGCTTACGATAGGTGTTGGCTAGTTGGAAAGATCACTGAAAGTGAAAAGTAGAAATAAGTAAATCTTTTAAAAGAGTATTTTGTAATTCAAGTGTTTCAAGTACCGAGAACCGGGAACTAGGAAAGCCAAAAGTGTAAAAGGTAACACAAGGTGTTGAGTAAAATGTTCTGGTCTGGGAGCAAAGGTCTAGTAAGTTTGGAAGTTCCGGTAAAGACTGAGGTCCAAGAAAATTATGGGTAAAAGATGAACACCGGGTACTGGGTAACAATGCAAAGTAAAGTTTTAAAATTTTAATATTATCCAAAAGGTTTGATGGTATGGTAACCCGATTAAAAAGAATAATTACATGAGAATATTTGATCTTTTATGAAATTTTGTTATTTATAATGGATTTAAAATGATGATTAATAAATTATGGTTTTATTTACATGATATTTTTTATGAATGTTTTAAAAGGGATTTAATAGTTGGAATTGGTGATTGTAGGAGAAGTAGATTGCGATGCAAAGTTCGGGTATGGATGGTCAGGAAAATTTGGATCACAGATAGAATCATATCCATATCAGCCTACATATTCTAGGAAATTATGTGAAGGATGAGCTTGAGTCGTCAGAATACTAGGAATCCTAGTATTACGCATCTAGTGAATGACAACACCAACCTTTGGGGAAGCCCATTCCCAAGAGTAGAAATCCCGAGCCATAACCAAAATGTAGGAATAGAATGATAAAGTAATCATTCTAAATATATAGGAAAGTTCCTACATACTATCCTAATTCAAATTATTATCCTGGTGATAATAAGAAGATGAAGAACTTGAAGGACATCAACATGTAGACAAAGGTTGACCTTCATTGCCTTCATTTGCAATTCTCTTGCCAGTTGTCATATTCCACTTACCTTGATGTGATTCATCCCTTGGATTCCCTCTCATGTATTTGTCTTATCTTACCTATTTATTTTTTCTATAAAAGGCCAAGGGATACCTTATTTTAAGTTGAGTTCATAATTTTTGGATGTTGGAAGAGCTAAAACTTCTTTAAGTTTTGTTCTTTTTTCTTGTTTTTTAAATCATTCCAAATTAAAAAATTGTATTCACATAGAAATTAATCAATATCAAAGCTAATTTGAAAGCTACCTATCTCATGTATCTTTTGTAGTTGGTTTGTTCATTCAAATGGACAAGACTATATGCTACATTGTTTAAGGGTGCATACAAAACCTACTCGGTGTCCAAACTAAACCCCCTCTCTTTAAAAGCTTGCATTGTTCTATGCCTAGCTATGAAGCAATCTGGTGAAGTATAGAGTGGTTTTCTTTGATTTGATTAAATCTTGGGGTATGCTTGGAGAATACCCAGGAGCAATTTTATTTTTCCAAGTATTTTTGATGCTTTATTTTAGATTAGATGTTTAAATTTCAGAAAATGTACCAAAAAAGAGATGAATGAATGGAAATATTATTGAAAATATTTTGTT
The DNA here is from genome assembly GCA_007258455.2 of Sequoia sempervirens. NCBI lineage: Eukaryota > Viridiplantae > Streptophyta > Pinopsida > Cupressales > Cupressaceae > Sequoia > Sequoia sempervirens. The sequence continues at coordinate 150,887,358 of VDFB02000003.1, forward strand.
TCCATGAAATTTTTGAATGCTTAAAGCTAAATATACTTAATTGATAGTGATTTTTTTTGATATTCATGAAATATTATTACAAATTTGTTTATTTCATGAAATTTTTTAATGATTAGATTGAAAATCTACCATCTGATACTTATAATTCCTTTACAAAAATTGGAGATAACCATAGACCCCTTGAGATTAACAATAATATCACATCATACCCTAAAGTGAACCTAGTATGGTCAAGACCTGACTACCAGAGCCTTGGGATTAAGCTAACTCAACCTTCTCCTCATACTTTCTTTTAGGTTGTCCTGGTTCAATCTTTCAAGTAAAGAGAGGTTCTTTGTGGTTTTCCTGTGAGGATTTTATCTGCATTGTTGTTGTGACTAACATCGTGATTAAGAAAACCATTTAAATATAATGTAATTTAATTACTCCTAATATTTTTTGTAATTCACTCATAAGGGATGGAAGGTTTCATTGGAATTGGTAATCAAGTTTTTAATGGCCCTAGTAATTACCATTTTACCGTTAGGGAGTTATTGTGTTACTTTTAATGGATAGTTCTCAAGATAATGGTAAAATGGTCAAAAAATATATTCTAGGCATCCACCTTGGGAATATTTCATTATGACATGTTTGACACCCATGATAAGTTGTAAGAGCATCTATGACAAAATATTTGCTATCTTGGTCCCTAGGCGCCCATGCATGAAAGATGATTTATGATAGCTATAAGCACATTTGTAAGAGGTCATTATGAGATGTATGTGATGATTCCAAGGTGGTGGCATGAATTTTAGACAAATTTGGATGCTATTATTCATGTATTGTGTTATTATTTATAACAAGTGCTTAGATGTGGAGCTTGTGTGTGGTTTTTCATCAAGTTATCTTTGTAGGGGTTATGCTATTAGATTGAAGGCTGAAGAGGAGTTAGAGTGGGTATATTGTAAACATATATTTTTATTAATACAAGCTATTCATCTCTTCTTTGGTGAATTTTTTCCCCAAAAGTGTTTCTCCATGTTAAACATTGTGTTTTGTGTTCAACTTTCCATTCTTGTATTTCATTGTTATTGTTGATTTAAACTCCATATGGTTAACACTATTTTGATTATACAAGAAAAATAGGTTTTGAAGGGACCTGAAACCCTCCTTCAAGGCCTAGTTTTTCATCTCGGTAATGCACTTAGAAACCCTCCTAGGCTTATCCTTGGCCTCTATTGTCAACACATTCTCTTGAAATCCCTCCTCCTTACCACCAACCTCATTATCACTTGACCAATGTTCAATGCATCATTCATGGGTGTGGAATCCACAGAGCCCACTTTCATATCCTCACCAACAGATTGGGACTCTGACTCTTGTAGAGTAAGACACTTAGATGCCCAATTATCTTTAGAATTACCCTTCTTCCTCTTTTTCAAGGAGGTAGCCATAGGGGATGAGGTCTCTTCCTCACCATCTTCATTCCACTCCTCATCCTCAATTATGATGGTATCCAATCTAGAAGAACCAAAAACCTCACTAACAATCTTCTCCTTTCCCCTGATTGAAGAGGTAGGGATAAGGGATTTTACATGCTCCATGATTAATAGAATAAGAACCTCATGTAGGACTAGTGACCTCCTATTTTTTAAGTGTGCATACATAGAGACCTCCATGGAAGATCAGAGAAATAATGGAAAGGAAATAAATAGCCCATTTCTAAAATGGTTTAAAAGAGTAAAATGATGGCCAAGAATTGTAGTAAACCTGCCTTCTAGAGTCACATATTGCATTATTACTTCTATAATATTCGCCCATATCTTCTTGAGAGACTTTCACTCATAGCCCCAAGCCTCCATCTTGATGATTTTTTCCCTTTTGTCATCTTTGAAAAAATTAGCCATTTCCTCCTTGTTACTCTTCTTGTCTTTGAAGAATTTACGACCAACCATAGGCAACCTGGTCACAGTAGCAATCAACTCCTCATTGATATAAAAAACCGATCCCTTCATGTAAAGTTTGTGGTTGTACCAACAAGAAACAAACTTTGCCAAATCATTTAGATCATAACTATGCAATCTTTCCAAGAATGGCGTAAAATTCCCATGTTGAAGAATCCTCCAAATTTTCTTCTTCTTTCTCAAGCTCGCACAAGAATGAGGATCAATTATGCTTCTATCACCTCCCATATTCACAATAACCAAAAGCAGAAAACCTTGGCAATTAGAATTTGACTGATAGCCAACAATCTGAACAATACTCACAAAGCGTGTGAGTCAAGAGACAGTACTAATGGTTAAATAATGCCACCTCATAAAATTAGCCAAAAACATAATTTCTCATTAAGATGCTAGATGCCTTGGGAAGGGGAGAGCCTTCCTCCCACACTCAATACTCATTAATCCTAATAGCTTCATTGGAAAAAAAATCAGCCAATGAATTAAATTCTCGAAATATGTGGGAAACACGGGTTTCTTCACAAGATCTCAACATAATTATAGCATCCTTTATTAATTGATCAAAATTCTAGCTATGCTTAAGGGTTCCATGTAGATAACTAATAATGTTTAAGGATTCCCCTTCCACCCATAGTTTAGATTAACCCCTGTCCACTGCATACTTAATATTTATAAACACAACCTTCACCTCAACATAGTGATTTGTTTGATTTCCCAATGGGAGTGCCACCATTCCTAAGATCCTACCATCCTCATTCCTCAACACCCCGCCACAACCTATAGGACTAGGGTTATCCTTGGATGCCCCATCAAAATTAACTTGAACCCACCTTGAAGGTGGTGCACTCCACTTAGTACTCAATTTAGTGTTTAGGCTAGACTTAGGATTCTTAGAAGGAATAGAGGGGATCATCTAGTTGGAAATTACCAACAAGTCATACCCAACCAAGCAAGTAGGTGGGGCACACTGAGGAGACTCAAACCCAATGAGAGAAAAATTATCCAAGATCACCTGACAAATCTTGATGAAAAGACTACCAATCTTGAGTTTAGAATCACGTAAAATTCTATTGTTACATTCTTTGTGGATACCCCAAGCAATATGAGGGGCCATAAGATCCCAAAGCCACTGAGGAGTGGAGAAAGTGGAAGGAAACTTTCACTGTTCAAAAAAATTACAAAGAAAATCTGGGAAGACCTAGTTCAAATTCTAGAGGCCAAGAAACTTACTCTAAAGAAGAGAGGAAAATTTGTTAAAAGGCACAGGACAATTGAGAGGGGGTATGAATCAGTTGTCACCAGAGTCAATCACAAAAATTCAAACACTTATCAAATTTATAGCCACATTATTATGTTATTAAGTATGAACATGAAACACAGATAATAGAAAGAAAAATCAACATAATGAATACTAGATTTTACGTGGAAAACCCAATAAGGGAAAAACCACAGTGAGGATTAACTCACAATATAAAGTGAGAAAAATCGAATACAAGAGGCTCATTTCCAAAAAAAGGGACTCACTATCCAACAGGGAGGCTCACTGCCTATAGATACAAAAGATAACAGAAAGATCCACCACAATAATTTACACACATTTACAGCCTTGATCAAAAGATTGCAGAAACCTTCAGCTCACTGCTTTTAGGAATCTAACACAATGAAGTACTGCTGCCTCAACTCACTTTCACACAACTCTTCTCTTCACTTGTGGATTACTTCGTTACTTTTTTATCATCTAATCCTTCACATCTTGACTTGCATTTATACTATCTTCAATCTTAGAAACATTCTCCAAGGTCGGCCACATATGCTTCATTTCATAAATTCAAACTAGGTCGGTAACTCAACATTCCCGTGGTGAAAAAGAATGAGAGTGGACCAATTAAACACTTAACCAAGACCAAAAGCAACATTTCAGATCAACCACACACTTCCTTAATTCAATTTTGAATTCTTCATATGAAGTGTAAACACCAGGCTATCCAAACCTAATGAAAACACAAATGAACATTGAAGTACATGCTTTCCAACAAGAAGATGACACGTGAATGATGTAACATGCTTCATCATGTATGATAACACATCTTAGATACTTCTAGATACATCCATAGTAGGTGTAACAACCTTCAAACATAGAACTCTTACCAAAAATCCATCCAGACTATGCAATCCCACACAACAATTCTAAAGCTCATCTTTTGAAGGACCAAAATTTGAACATCTTTGGCAGAACCTAGAGAACATCATTACAAGACATATTCTAGATCCGTAAGACCTAAAACAAAACAATGGAGGATTACGAAGAATTTTTTTTTCTCTCGGTCCATAGATAACTAACCCTTCCTTGAAAATAGTTCACACAACTCTCACCTTTTGTCAAACCAATAGCAACAAAGATCAGGAGATATCACCAATAGATCACCAACAACAAATCTTCAGATCCACACGAGCATAGGAACAACACAAAAGAAATGCAGAGAACATACCATAGCAAATTTTGAACACATACATAACTTTGAATTCACTCTTTATTAATTTTCTCAAAATCACTTCATAACCCATCATTTCAGCACATATACAATGTCATAAGGATAGCTCCATGTACTCACAACATCTCAACATCTCAAGTATACATGCACAATTTGCAACATTTTGAACTGTGTTGACAACAATGACAAGAGTTGATATCTCTCCAATATTTAATGTTGCTGACCTATACCTTTCAAGGGATTTGTGGATGCAGGTATAGGTGTTGATGTAGATGTTGTTGATGAAGATTGGGTCAAAGATCTACCACCCACTGAGCCATCTAAGCTTAAAACCATTTTAGACACAAAAGAGGTGAAGAGAACAAGGCATAAAGTCTATAATGAATATCTTGTGAAGTGGTAAGGTCTACCTCCTAAATATGCAACATGGTTTTAGAAGAGGATATTAAAAAGCATGGAACTACTGTCCAAGAGCTGATCTCAAGTGGAACCTGAGATTCTTTTCTCTCTGGCTGTATGGTATAGGGGCACCATAGGAAATTTTGTCAAATTGATGAAAATAGGTGTCTTAGGTTTATTTTTTTGTGTTTTATCACATGGTCGATGTAATAAGTTCTAATTGAGACCATTTTTTATGTATTTGGGTCATATAGGGTCATTTAGTTGAGTTTTGTCAATTTTATTAAAATGTTGCAAAAGTTGCTTGTGCAACTTTGTAATTTTGGCATATTTAGGAAGTTGAACAGTCACCTTTTTGAAAATTGGTTGGATTCCATTGGTTTTCAGTTAGAACATGCTTAGAAAGGCCTCACAAACTTTGAGGAAACTTTTGGAAGTGATTTTGGTGGAGAGACAATATAGCAAGCTCTATTTTCTATGAAATTTCTAAGTTTTTGGTTGTTTATGTGCATTGTACGGCTCTATACTATTGATTATTGATATGAAATTCATGTGAAAGGTTAATGGAATGAATCTACTATGATTTGGCTTTTATTCTTCTGAATTTCATCAAGATTTAAGATAGTTAGGAGTGTTTTTTTGTAAATTGCCTGAAAACCCTAGGTTCAAGGGTCTGAAGACAAAAATTATGATTTGCAGTCCATTCCACCATTGAAACTTGACCAAACTTGGTGGAATGGAGGATTTTATTTTATTTTTTGTTATTTTGAAGTTTTTTGAGTAGGAGATGGATTTTGGGTTAGATTTGAGCTTTCCATAGCCTAACATCTTCATGTGTTAGGTTTAGGAATGCTAGGTAGATTTGATATTTTGCAAGATATCAAATTTGTGATAAGTTGTATTGAAATAAACTATATATTGGGACCCTATATGATGTGTTCAAGCTTCTAGAGTGGATATTTGAGATTTGGTGATTGAATTTGGTATACTTGCTTTGGAAAAGTGACTTAATTTGGCCTTGGAGCAGCATAGCAAACCTATTTTGAAGAATTTGTTACAAAATAGCCTTAGTCCCAAGTTGGATATGTTGAAGTGAGGCCTAATGGGTATCTTTGATGGTCAATAGTTTGTGGGTTAATGGCCTTCTCTAAACGATATGCAAAGAAAACTAGGTTTAGAGACCTACAAGCAAAATTGTGAAGTTATGTCAAAACCACCTTAGTTAGGGTTTGAAACCTTGAAGAAGTTGTTGAATTGTTTTGTATGAACATACTCCACTTTTCTCTACATCAGTGGTATCGGATCATAGGTTATGATTGAGAAGTGGAAAGTGGTTGAAAGTTTGAATAGGCAAGATGCCTCCAAAGAGAAATCTAATGGCCATAGAAGTCAAAGAACTAAAGGAAAAATATGCAAAGGAGGTGAGACTATATAAGGAGTCTCATGAAGCTACCCTTGCCAGAATTGCAGCCCTAGAGAAAAACCAAAGAAGAGGAATGGCCAGTGGTGACCAAATTGACAAAGAGGATGAGGGCGAGAGTGAAAACCCTCAAGGAGGAGTCCAAGATGAAGAGGAAATGGACCCTGAAGTGATGAGAATGGTTAGGATGCTGAAGGCTATTAAGGGGGATACTCCAAAGGTGAAAGTGGAAGTTCCTATGTACGGTGAAAAAATGGACAGTGAAGAAGTAATGGGTTGGATAGATGCTCTTGACAATTTCTTTGAATTTGGGAGATAGAATATAATAAGAAGGTGAAATTTGCAAAAACCAAGTTGAAGGGCCTTGCCCTGACATGGTGGAACTATGTTCAAGAGGAAAGAATAAAGAAGGGTAAGAATAAGATAAGTTCATGGGATAGAATGGTAGCTAAGGTGAAAGCACAATTTTTGCTTATAGATTATGTAGTTTACACCTTTAGGAAGCTGCAAAATTTAAAACAAAAGGAGTTAGATGTGATGGAATACAATGAGGAGTTCCATAAATTAAGTATTAGAGCAGGACATATTGAAGATGAAGTAGAAAAGGTAGCAAGGTATCTAAATGGGCTTAGAATCAACATTCAAGATGAAATTGGTCTCACAACACCTACGTCAATTGAAGAGTGTTTTCAGTTGACTGTCAAGGCAGAGGAAAGGATAAAAAGGAGATAAGAGCAACAAGGAAGAGGAAAAGAAAATAATTTCAGAGGTAGAGAAAACTTTGGATCAAGAGGAAAATCATAAAAGCAACAATGAGAATCAAGTAGCCACCAACAACAAAGTGGTGAATCAAGTGGCAGAGGTAGTTTCATAGGTAGAAGACCTAGTGGAAGAGGTAGGTTTAGTGGACAAGGGAGAGGTTCAAATACCTTCTTAGGTAGATGTTACCAGTGCAACCAATTTGGTCATCTAGCATGGAAGTTCCCAGACAAGCAAGCATCAAGTTCCCATGGAGGTGAGAGGAGAACCCAAATTGTGCATGAGGAAGACAATGGAAGTGCTAATTCACCATCTCAACATGTTGCTCCTGAGATAGGTGAGTCTTTGATGATGATAAGGACACTCATTAAGGTACCAACAATCAAAGAGCCTCCACAAAGGAAATCATTGTTTAAAACCACCTACAAGTCACATGGAAAGGTATGCACAGTAGTTGTTGATTTAGGTTCTACTAATAATCTGGTTTCATTAGAAATGGTAGAGAAAATCAACATGAAGAAAATTCCTCACCCTACACCATACAAAGTATCTTGGTTGAATAAGGGTCAACAAGTCTTGGTCAATGAGAAAACATGGGTAGAGTTTAATATTTGGGGATATAAAGATAAAATCGTATGTGACATCATCCCCATGCATGTTTGTCACTTGCTACTAGGAAGGCCCTAGCAGTATGACAGAAAAACCAAGCATGATGGCCATTAAAACATTTATGTGATAGAAAAATATGGAACCTCATTTAGATTGACACCACTACAAGATGAAGAATCTGAAAAACAAGTTGGGTCTAGTGTTATGCTAGTTGGGGAGAAATAATTTTTGAAAACATTGAAGGATGAAGGTGGACATGGATTTACTTTAGCGATCAGACCTAAATTTGTTTTAGCAGCAAATAAGGTTGAGGGTATACTTAGTGAGGTTCAAGCTTTGTTATACAAATACAAGGACATTGTAGTTGATGAGTTACCCAGCTCTTTGCCTCCCATGAGAGATGTAAGCCATCATATAGACCTAATCCCTAGTGAAAATTTTCCAAATAAACCTACATACAAGATGATTCCCAAACAAAATGAGGAAATAAGAAGGTAGGTCCAAGAATTGTTAGATAAAGGCCTAATTAGGGAAAGTTTGAGTCCTTGTGCTATCCCTACTATTTTAGCACCCAAAAAGGATGGGGATTGGAGAATGTGTACTGGCTCAAGGGAAATCAAAAAAATCACCACCAAATATAGGTTTCCAATACCTAGAATGGAGGATTTAATGGACTGATTGGGAGGTGCATGCCATTTTTCAAAGATTGACTTAAAAAGTGGTTATCATCAGATTAGGATAAGAGAAGGGTGAGAATAGAAAACTGTATTAAAACCAATGAAGGTCTAAATGAGTGGATGGTAATGCTCTTTGGACTTTCAAATGCTCCAAGCACATTTATGAGACTAATGAATGAAGTTTTGAAGCCTTTTATTGGAAAATTTTTTGTTGTGTATTTGGATGACATACTTGTGTTTAGTAAGACTAAATAAGAGCACTTGCAACATCTTGACATGGTTTTGCAGAAGTTGAATGAAGAGAAATTGATGATAAACCTCAGAAAATGTGAATTCATTAAAGAGGAGCTAGTATATCTTGGTTTTGTGATCTCCAAAGGCTCATTAAAGATGGATCCCACCAAAGTAGAGGAAATTCTCAATTGGCCAACTCCAAAATCAGTAGGGGAAATAAGAGTCTTTCATGGACTTGCTAGTTTCTATAGGAAATTTATAAAGAACTTCAGTCATATCTACTCACCAATTATTGACACCATTAAAGGAGATAAAAGGAAAATATTTTGGTGGACTGATGAGGTAGAAAAAAGCTTCCAATACTTGAAAAATAGAGTGGCACAACAACCTATCCTTTCTTTACCCGATTTTAACAAGGTTTTCACTATAGAGTGTGATGCAAGTGGATTTGCAATTGGTGCAGTCTTAATCCAAGAAGGTAGACTGGTGGCTTTGTTTAGTGAAAATATTAATGAAGAAAAAAGGAGATACTCATCCTATGATTTGGAGCTATATGTAATGGTGCAGTCCCTTAAGAAGTGGAGACACTACCTTTTTCCCAAGGAGTTCATTTTTTTCACTGACAACCATGCTTTGCAATTTCTAAACAGTCAAGAAAAAATGAGTCACAAACATTTAAAGTGGGTAGAGTATTTGCAGAGCTATACCTTCACCATCAAACACAAAAAAGGGAAATCCAACAAGGTAGCAAATTCTCTAAGATGAAGGTTAGTGTTGGTGCAAGAAATGCAACTTCAAAGTATAAGAATAGAAGCCTTGGAGGATATGCATGTAGAATATGAAGACTTCAAAGAGGTATATTCTATTTTTGATCAGTTTAAAGGTTCTTTTCATGATGAATATTTTAATTTTATGTTGCAAGATGGACTTTTGTTTAAAGGTGCTCAATTATGTATACCAAGGTGCTCCATGAGAGCTAATTTGATAAAGGAGAAACATTTTGGCAGTCTAGGAGGAAATTTTGGGATTGATAATACATTGGAATAGGTAAGGAAATTTTACTTTTGGCCAAAGATGCAAGTAGATGTCAGAAAGTTTGTGGAAAGTTGTGTAATCTACCAAAGAGCCAAGGGTTCTACTTCCAATGTAGGTCTTTATCAGCCCTTACCAATACCTAATAGACCATGGGAGAGTCTAAGTATGGCTTTTGTGCTAGGTTTTCCAAAAAATTAGAGGGGTTATGACAGTGTATTTGTTGTTGTGGATGGATTTAGTAAATGGCTCACTTTATTCCATGCAAGTGCACAAATGATGCTTCTCATATTGCAGGGTTATTTTTTAAAGAAATAGTTAGAATCCATGGACTTCCATTAACAATAGTATTGGACAAGGATTCAAAGTTCATAGGTCACTTTTGGAGGACCCTTTGGAGGAAGCTTGGAACTAATTTGACCTTTAGTACTGCCTATCATCCACAAACAGATGGGAAGACTGATGTGGTCAATAAACCACTTGGAAATCTTTTGAGATGCCTCACAAAAGAGCATGGACAACAATGGTACTTGGTTCTTCCACAAGTTGAATATGCTTACAATGATTCCATCAATAGAAGTATTGGGAAAAGCCCATTTGAAGTGGTGTATGGTCTGAAACCTATAGGTGTATTTGAGCTTAGGGATTTGAAAGGAATGGAGAAGAGGAGTGTTGAGGGAGAAGAATTTGTAGAGTCCACGAAGGAGATACACCAACAAGTTAGAGACAATCTACATAAAAGTGTTCAAAAGTATAAGAAGCATGTTGACTTGAAAAGAAGGGATGTAAAATTTAAGGTGGGAGACTTGGTCCTTGCACATTTGAAGAAGGAAAGGTTTCCAAAGGGAAAGTACACCAAATTGTTGATGAAGAAAATTTGGCCTTGTAGAGTGGTCCATAAGTTTGGAGCTAATGCCTATGGGATAGAACTCCCTCCTGGAGTTGCTATCTCTCCAATCTTTAATGTTGCTGACCTATACCCTTTCAAGGGATTTGTGGATGTAGGTACAAGTTTTGATGTAGATGTTGTTGAAGAATATTGTGTCAAAGATCTACCACCTACTGATCCATTGAAGCTTAAAACCATTTTAGATGCAAAAGAGGTGAAGAGAACAAGGCACAAAGTCTATAATGAATATCTTGTGAAGTGGAAAGGTCTACCTCCTGAAGATGCAACATTGATGTCAAAATAGGATATTAAAAAGTATGGAACTACTATCCAAGAGTTGATCTCAGGTGGAACTTGAGATTCTTTTGTCTTCGTGTGTATGGTGCAGGGGCACCATAGGCAATTTTTTCAAATCGATGAAAATAGGTGTATTAGGCTGAGTTATGTGTGTTTTATCCCATGTTTTATGTAATAAGGTTGAATTGAGACCATTTTGTATGTATTTGTGTCATATAGGGTCATTTAGTTGAGTTATGTCAATTTTATTAAAATGTTGCGAAAGTTAATTATGCAACTTTGCAATTTCGGCATATTTAGGAAGTTGAACGGTCACCTTTTTGAAAATTGGTTGGATTCCATTGGTTTTCAATTAGAATATGTTTAAAAATTCCACAAAAACTTTGAGGAAACTTTTGGAAGTGATTTTGGTGGAAAGACAATAAAGAAAGCTCTATTTTCTATGAATTTTCTGAGTTTTTTGTTGTTTCTCTACATAGTACAACTCTGTAATGTTGATTCTTGATATGAAATTCATGTCAAAGGTTAAGGGAATGAATATAATATGATTTGGTTTTAATTTTTCTGAATTTGATCAAGATTTAAGATAGTTAGGAGTGTTTTTCTATAAACAGCCTAAAAACCCTAGGTTCAAGGGTTTGAAGACAAAAATTATGATTTGCAGTCCATTCCACCATTGAAACTTGGCCAAACTCGGTGGAATGGAAGGGTTGAATTTTTTTTTTGTTATTTTGAAGTTATTTGAGTAGGAGATGGATTTTGGGGTAGATTTGAGCTTTCCCTAGCCTAACATCTTCATGTGTTAGGCTTAGGAATGCTAGATAGATTGGAGATTTTGCAAGATAGAAAGTTTGTGATAAATTGTGTTGAAATAAATTACATATTGGGACCCTATATGATGTGTTCAAGCCTCTGTAGTGGGGATTTGAGAGTTGGTTATTGAATTTGGTATACTTGCTTTGGAAAAGTGGCCTAATTTGGCATTGGAGCAGCGTAGTAGACCTATTTTGAAGAATTTGTTACAAAATAAACTTAGTCCCAAGTTGGATATGTTGAAGTAGGGCCTAATGGGTATCTGAGATGGTCAATATTTTGTGGGTTAATGGCCTTGTCTAAACAATATGCAAAGAAAACTAGGTTTGGAGACCTACAAGTAGAATTGTGAAGTTGTGTGAGAAACCACCTTAGTTAGGGTTTGAAACCTTGAAGAAGTTGTTGAATTTTGTTGTATGAACATAATCTACTCTGATTTGCATCAACCACCAAAATTTATCATACTTGCAACAATCTCCCCCTTTGTCATTGATGGCAACACATTATGTGAAAAATCATCAAAGACCTCATTCTCCTTTAAACACCCTGCATACTATTCTCGGAGAACACCTTTTCTTTTTTTATTTTACTATTTTTCACATGACTCTCTCTCCCCCTTTGAAATCAATGGAAAATATCAAAAACTCTGATCACTCCCCCTTAGGAGTGCACCCATTCAACTCATACAACAACAATGAAAACTTTCTACTCCCCATGTGGAGTAGACCCATTCATTAGTCTAGATAAATGAAGAATATGTGAATCCACTGGACTGATAAACCTCCATGTGTAGCTAGTTTAGAGTGATAATGACACCCAACCTCTCCCTAAGATACTCAAAGGTATCCTTCGGTAGAGCCTTAGTGAATATATTTGCAATCTATTCCTTTGTTGACACATACTCTAGCCTGGCTTTGTTCTCCAACACCTTCTCTCTTAGGAAATGATATCTTATAGATATATGTTTTATTCTTAAATGCATTACTTGATTCTTTGAAATGTTTATAGCACTTGTAGTGTCACAAAAAATAAGAATAGGCTCATCACATACCAATCCAACATCTTTCAGAGTTTGCTTCATCCACAAAACCTATGTGTAGCAGGATGCTGCAACAATATACTTTTCTTCTACAGTGGATAAAGAAATCGAGTCTTGTTTCTTACTCAACCAAGAAAAAAATCTTCTGCCAAGAAAGAAAGAACCTCCACTGGTACTCTTCTAGTCATCCACACAACCAGTCCAATCTACATCGATATAAGCACTTAAAGTGAAATCAACATCCTTAGGATACCATAAGCCATAATCTGGTGTACCTTTAATATACCTAAATATCCTCTTTATAGTTGTAACATGTTCCTCTTTAGGATCTACTTGAAATCTGGCAACTAAACATACTGCATGCATGATATCTGGTCTGGCAGCAGTAAGATACAATAGTCCACCAATCATAGATCTATATTCACTCTGATCAACTTTAGCAGATTCATCATCTTTACTCAGCTTACATTTAGTCACCATAGGAGTACTAACCAGTTTAGAGTCATCCATTCCAAACTTATTTAACAACTCTTTCACATACTTAGATTATGAAATGAATATCCCTTTATCATTTTGATTTACTTGAAGACTATGCAAGAACTCCAACTCACCAATCATGGAAATTTCAAATTCCTTTTGCATTTCCTCTACAAATCTCTTACACATACTTACATTTCCTCCAAAGATGATATAATCAATAGATAATAGTACTATCAACATTTTGTTACCTTGCACTTTGAAGTAGAGATTATTGTCAACATATCCTTTGTTGAATCCTTGCTATGTCAAGTATCTATCCAATCTTGCATACCATGCTTTGGGAGCTTGTTTTAGTCCATACAATGCCTTCTTTAATTTACAAAAAAATATTCGGTTTGTCTAATAACTGGATTCCTTCAGGTTGTTCCAAGTATGTGTCTTCTTCCAATTCACCATTCATAAATGTAGGCTTGAAATCTATCTAATATACCTTGAAATCCTTGTGGGTAGAAAATACCAAAAATATCGTAATAGCTTCCATTCTTGCCAATGGGAAAAATGTCTCTTCAAAGTCTATTCCTTCAACTTGTGAGTATCCCTTGCATACAAGTCTTGCTTTGTTTCTTATAACTTCACCATTTTCATTCAACTTATTCTTGAACACCCACTTTGAACCAATTACATTCTTATTCATAGGTCTAGGAACCAGTTCCCATGTCTAATTCTTCTCTATTTTTGCAACTCTTCTTTCATAGCTCTAACCCAGCTTTCATCTTCACATGCTTCACATATAGATTTAGGTTCTATTTTAGAAAGTAAGCATAGATTTACCTCAACTACTACTTTACTTCTTGTCTTCACAAATTCACTCTTATCTCCAATTATTTGTTCTTTTGAATGATTCTTCTGGATATTCTTGGGAGTCTTAACAACAGGTTCTAGAGTTTCTTCTTCCTTCTTATTCTCTTCAGGTACTTGTCCACAGATAGGATCATCAGGTTCAACTTCACTTATCTCAATGGGTCTATGAATATCCTCATCAACCTTCACATTATCACTCTCAACAATCTTCCTCAATATTTTATTAAATCATCTATATGTTTTTCTGGTAGTTGAATACCCAAGGAAAATCCCTTCATCACATCTAGCATCAAACTTCCTAAGATTTTCATCATCTCTTTTAATGTAACATCTGCTTCCAAACACCTTAAAGCATTTCATAGTAGCAGCCTTACTAGTCCATAACTAATAAGTATTTTTTGTGTTGTTTCCTCTGATCTAAACTCTGTTAAGAACATAAACAGTAGTGTGTATTTCCTCTCTCTAGTACACATCAGGTACATTTTCTTCTTTCATCATGGTTCTTGTAGCTTCCTATATAGTTTGGTTCTTTCTCTCAACCACTCTATTCTGTTGAGTGGTTCTTGGAGTAGAAAAGTGTCTCTTTATGTGATGCTCTTCAAAAAATGCATTAAACTCACTAGAAGTGAATTCTTCAGCTCTATCAAATCTCAAACATTTGATTCTTAGGTTCACTTCCTTTTCTACTCTTACTTTGAACACTTTAAACCTATCCATAGCTTGAGTATTTTCTCTAAGAAAAAAACTCATTTCATTCAAGAATAATCATCAATAAGTAGCATGAAACACCTGTCACCATTTAGGCTTCCTATTCTAGTAGGACCACAAAGGTTTGTATGAATTAATTCCAACATTTTGGTAGTAGTTTGCTCTTTTCCTTTGAAATTGCATCTTGTATGTTTCCCTAGCTGACAACTTCTGCAAACTGTATTAGTAGGATTTAAGATTTTAGGAAGACCTCAAAAAAAAAACTCTTGAACTAATCCTGACTAGATTATCAATGTTTACATTTCCCATTCTTTGGTGCCACAACCAACTTTCATTAACCTAGGATACAAGGTACTAACCATCAACACCCTTAAGCTAATAGATGTTTCCATGAGTTCTCCATCCTGTAGCAACCATAGCTCTGGATCCTTTTCTGATCTCTTAGGTATTATCCTAAAACACAAGTTTAAAACCTTTTCCACATATCTATCCAACACCCAAAAGGTTATGCCTTAGACCCTTTACATAATATATATCATTAGTGTCATGTATTCCATCAAAACTAATTGTACCTTTCCCAACAATCTTTGCTCCTGAATCATCACCAAACATGACCAAACCACCATCATACTTTTCAAGTTTAGTAAACTTACTTTTATCTCCGGTAATGTGATTAGAACATCCATTTTCAATCACTTGATAGTATTCATCCTAGCTAGCATGAAATGTGGTGACCAAAGTACCTTTCATCTCATCCTTCTTGTTCTTTGAATCACTTTTTCTTGCACATTTTCCAGAGTTAGTAGACAAAAATTTACTCTCTAAATCTAAGAACAAGCATTCACTATCATCATTCTCATAATCAGATTCATCATCAGAGATTCCAACTTCTTCTCTAACATAGTACAACTTTTTTTATTCTTATCATTTCTATCTTTATGATCTTTTTTCTTCTTATGTACAATTCTATTTGGATATCTTGAAGTATAATGACCAATATTACCACAACTGAAACATTCAAAGGGAAACATACCTTTATACTTACCGGTACCTTTCTTCAATTTCCTTGTAAAGTTCTCTTCCAACTCATCTGAACCATCAATATCTGGATCATCTTCAATCTTTGTTGCTTTAAATGTTGTTTCTATCTTTTCATCTTTCTTTCCAAACTTTCTCATCTCAAATGCAGTCAAGGTGCCAAACAACTCTTCTTTAGTATATTTCTTAGGATCATATGTTTCCTCAATAATTAAAACTTTGTCATTGTAACATTCTGGTAGAGTCATTAGAATCTTCTCAATTATATCTTCATCAATTAGAGTAATCCCCTTGATTTCTAACTTCGCTTGCTGCCAAATCAATTCTCTAAAAATAGCTTTCAATATCTTCTCCTTCTTCCATTTTCATATTCTCATATCTATGCTTTTCCATCAAATTCTATATCAATTTCACTCTATCATTTCCTTCATAAATATCTTCCAACTTCTTCCAAACTTCATAAGTAGTGCCTAGAGAGATAAATTTTGTTTGCTTAGTCTTGGATAAAGAACTGTAAATAGCATACCTCACCTTTTCATTCTCCTCATAAGAAGAAACCTCATCTACAATAGTGGGACCACTCATCGGAGTAGCATACTTCATCTCAATAGCCTTCTAGGTCTTGTAACCAAGAGAGATAATATATCCTCTCATCTATACTTTCCAGTCATTGTAATCAAATCCATTGAACATAGGGATCGCCAACTTATATGCCATTAGATATTCCTTAAGTGGTTAAGCTCTACATCAAGGAACCAAAGCTCTGATACCAATTGTTAAAAGGCATAGGACAATTGAGAAAGGGGGTGAAATAATTGTCACTAGATTCAATCACAAAACTTCAAAAACTTATCAAATTTATAACCATACTATTTTGTTATTAAGTATAAACATGAAATGAAGATAACAAAAATAAAAATAAAAAAAATGAACACCAAAGTTTACGTGGAAAACCCAATAAGGGAAAAACCATGGTGAGGATTAACTCACAATATAAAGTGATAGAAAAATTGAATACAAGAGGCTCACTACCCAGGGATCACTACCTAGAATAGGACTCACTATCTAGATACAAAGGCTCACTAGCTATAGAAAGGAATCACTATCTAATAGGGAAGCTCACTTCCTATAGATACAAAAGATAACAGAAAGATCCACCACAAAAATTTACACACATCCACAACCTTGATAAGAAGATTGCAGAAACCTTCAACTCACTACTATTAGGAATCTAACATAATGAAGTACCACTACCTCAAAATTGATTTTGCAAAAATCTTCTCTTCACTTGTGGCTTACTTCTTTACTTTTTTGTCATCTAATCCTTCACATATCGAATTTCATTTATACTATCTTCAACCTTAGAAACATTCTTCAATGTAGGCCACATATGCTTCATTCCATAAATTCAAACTAGTTCGACAACTCAACATTCCTGCGGTGGAAAATAATAAGAGTGGACCAATTAAGCACTTAACCAAGACCAAAAGCAATGTCTTGGATCAACCACATGATTCCTTAATTGAATTATGATTTCTTCATATGAAGTGTAAACACAAGGTCAGCCAAACCTAATGAAAACACAAATGAACATTGAAGTACATGCTTTCCAACAAGAAGATGACACATGGATGACATAACACACTTCATAATGCATGAGAACAAATCTTAGATACTTCCAGATACATTCACAGTAGGTGTAACAACCTTCAAACACAACTATTTTGAACAATCCATCTGGACTATGCAATCCCACACAACAACTCTGAATCTCATCTTCCGGAGCACAAAAACTTGAACATCTCTAACAAAACCTAGAGAACATCATTACAAGACGTATTCCAGATCCACAAGACCTCAAACAAAAAAATGGAGGAATGTGAAGAAGAATCATTTCTCTTAGTCCACAGATAACCAAATCTTCCAAAATAGTTCACACACTGGTGAACATAACTTTCACCTTCCATCAAACTAGCAACAAAAAATCAAGAGATATCACCAATAGATCACCAACAACAAACCTTTAGATCCACATGAGCATAGGATCGACATGGAAGAAACACATAACACATACCAGAGAACATTTTGAACACATACATAACTCTGACTTCACTCTTTATTAATTTTCTCAAAAGCACTTGGTAACCCATCATTTTAGCACATTTGCAACATTCTGAACTATGTTGACATCTATGAAAATATTAATGATAACACCACCAAAATTTCTCATACTTGCAACAAAAATCACATCCAAGGAAGATATGGAAGGCACTCTCAACATAAGTTTCACAGAGGACATGCCTATTTGGAATTGTAAATTCCCTTTTATAGAGATTATCTTGCATTAAGAAGTTACCTTGCACGAGCAGCCAAAAGAAAACATTCACTTTAGGAATCAACATCTTGTTCCATAAATTCCCCTAGAAAGGAAAATAATTAGGCTTTTCCAACAAATTAACAAAGGTAGAGGCCACCAAAAATTTACCATTAGCACAAGGGGCCCAAACCACCCTATCCAGTTTAGGATAGGTAGGAATACAAACATTACACAGGAAGTCCTTTAAAACCTTCAATGATGAGTCCCAATCCTAAAAAAATTTCCACTCACCATTCTAAAAATAATCAGTTGCCCTAATCTCAAAGAGTTGCTTACATAAAGGAACAATGGGGGGAGCCCAAGTTAAATTTTTCAGAGGTTCAAAGTCACACCAAGAATCCTCCCAAAAGAGAATTATGGTACCATCACCCAACAACCACCTAACACCATTAGCAATAAAATCCCTGCAAGAAATGATATTTCTCCAAAAATAAGAACCAGAAGGGATATCATCTGTAGTCAACATATTCTAGGTTCTCCCAAAACCATATAGATATTTATTTCTAGTAGAGAGGCCCAACCAACTTCACCACTCAGGATCCTCCAAACATTCTTTGACAATAACACCTTATTGAAATATTTTAAGTTCCTAATACCCAAGCCACCCCATTTCTTAGGCTTGCAAACCAAGTCCCAAGCCACAAGAGGAGTTCTAGCTTTAGATTCAATACCCGACCATAGAACTTTTCCAACAGGCTCAGCTAGAAAGACTTCGGGGTCTTGGAAATACATAGAGGTAACCCCAAATAGGCTGACATGAGCTATCCCCTATTACAGGAAAGAATCCTTGAAAGTTTCAGTTGAAGAACGTTAGGGTGTTCAGGAAAAAAAAAATCTTAGGAATATTAATACATTGACCAAATTCCTTCTCATAAGCCTCAAGCAACCCTTTTATAGTCATGACCTCATGAACAAAATATTCACCCATTAAGATAGTGTCATCAACAAAATATTGATGAGTAACTAGCTCACATCTAGAAGAGGGGAAAATACCCCTCAATAAACCTGTAGACAAAACCTTCTAAATATTTCTACCAAGGGATTTTGTCATCAATATGAACAACAATGAAGAGATAGGGTCTCCTTGCCTCAAACCATGTGAACTCCAGAAAAAAAGGAGAAGGAGAACTATTCACCAGAATAGCAAAAGGATTCGAGATGAGATGCTCAACAAGTTGAAGAAACTTCTGACAAAATCCAAAGTGATCCAAGACCACAATCAAGAATATCTAGCTAACGATATCATAGGCCTTAATAAGATCCAGCTTTAGGAAAAAACCCAGATTCTTGTTAGAATTAAGAGAATGAGCAAGTTCATGGATAGTTATAATGGAATCTAGAATCTGAAGCCCATTAACAAAGCCACTTTGATGTTTTGAAATTAGATCAACGAGAATCCTTTGCAATCTAGTGGCTAGCACCTTTGAAAAATATTGTAGATGGAGTTACAAAGACTAATTAGATGACAATGTACAAAGCTATTAGCATCAATAGACTTGGGGATCAACACAATGAAGGTCACATTTAGGTCTCTATGTAATATTTTGGATCTAAAGAACTCCTTAGTGGCATTAATTACATCTTCCACAACAATCTCCCAACATGATTGAAAGAATAGAAAAGGAAAACCATCAGGCATAGGGGCCTTGTTCCCTTCAAAGGAGAAAACCGCATGCTTGATTTCCAAGGTAGAGGGGATGGCAGTAAGCTCCCTATTCAAGTTCTCTGATACCATATGTGGGATAACTCCCACAGAAGCCTCCACACTATTATAGTCCCATACTAGATCATCTCTAAGTAGTTGCTCAAAGAAGTTTGCAGTAGCTCTCTTAATAGCTTCCTCCTCCTCTAACAACAAACCATCGGCCATGACAGAGGAAATTTTGTTGGATGATTTATGCCTGAGGGTAGTTAAATGAAAGAACTTGGAGTTACAGTCCCTAGATTTGAGCCAAATAGCATGAGATCTTTGTCTCCAAAAATCTTCCTCTTTTGCCACAATGTCATGAAGTTGTGCAAGAAGAAATTCCTCTTGCAGCTGGAGCACTTCCTATAGACCCTTTGACTAAATCTCTTCCTGAACACTATCGAACCATTGAATAATAGAATTCTTAGAGTCAAAAATATTCCCAAATGACTCTCTATTCCATATTTTTAGATTTCTCTTCACAAGATCCAACTTCTTAGCTACTCTAAACATCACACTTCCATCAATATTCACTTGCCACCAACTCTTGATGCAATCTATAAACCTAGGATCCCTCAACCACATAGCTTCAAAATGAAACGAAAAGCATTTCTTACCTCCAATCTATCAGCCAAAAAAGAAATAGGGAAATGGTTCAACCCACATCTCATGATCGTCGAGAGAGAGCAAGAAAAATCCACAAACCACAAGGCCAACGTAAGGGCTTTGTCCAACCTAACTTGGATATTATTAACTCCAATACACCTATTGGACCAGGTAAATTTGGTCCCCATCATCTTCACATCAATAAAAACATTATAATCTATGAACATTCTCAAATCCAAATGGCTATCACGATTGGCCTAAAATCCACCCACTTTCTCATTATCACAAAGGGGAGTGTTGAAGTCTCCCATTACTAGCTAGGGGTTGTCTAGAAAATTAGCCTGAACGAAACCAAGATCATCCCAAAGTTTCTTCCTGACTCTCTTTAGATTGGGAGCATGAACATTGGAAATAACCCAGGAGTAAGAATCCTTGAGCAAAACAAACTTCGTCTCAACATGATTAACTACCATCCGCAACTGGGACACCTTTAATCAACTTGGGATTCCAAAAATTAGTGAGACCACCTAAGGATCCCTCAGAGCTAACCCCATGAAAGCCACAGTCTTTGAAAAAGGAACTCATTAAGGATTCCAAATTTTCAACTTGCATTTTTGTTTCTTGAATAAACAAAATGTCTGACTTATGGTCCTAGATCAAATTCTTCAGGAGGTCTTGTTAGTGCACATTATTTAACCCACTAATATTCCAGGAAACAATATTCATTTTCATGAGGAGGGGGTTCTCTTAGAGCACAAATCAAAGAGGTTTTTTTGAACCCCTTCCATAATATCCCACTTACAGTCATACTCCCTGCTTTTCTATAGAGAGGGTCTCCCTTGACCCCTCTGCTCAGACCCATAGTCCACTTTTTTCCTTCTTGTGGTAACACCTTTATGGGATTGAGAAGGAGGAA
Source organism: Sequoia sempervirens (assembly GCA_007258455.2). NCBI lineage: Eukaryota > Viridiplantae > Streptophyta > Pinopsida > Cupressales > Cupressaceae > Sequoia > Sequoia sempervirens. The sequence goes on from VDFB02000003.1 coordinate 150,908,631, forward strand.
TTCTTCTTCCCACCCCTCACTGGAATATATCATTCCTCTTCCTTACTCCCTATATTAGCAACCACTAAAACACCCTCTCCACCCACAAGCCCAAACACACAATCTAAGGGAGAGGAGGGGGAAAATTTTGGATCCAAAATAGAACATTTAGGGGAGCAAAAAGTATCTAAAACATGATCAACATCTAGATCCTCAAATTGACCAACAACCTTGACCTCAGCCTT
>VDFB02000003.1:150908954-151086132 GCA_007258455.2 Sequoia sempervirens
AGTTAGAGTGGGTATATTGTAAACATATATTTTTATTAATACAAGCTATTCATCTCTTCTTTGGTGGAGATTTTCCCCAAAAGTGTTTCTCCATGTTAAACATTGTGTTTTGTGTTCAACTTTCCATTCTTGTATTTCATTGTTATTGTTGATTTAAACTCCATATGGTTAACACTGTTTTGATTATATGAGAAAAATAGGTTTTGAAGGGACCTGAAACCCTTTACAACTTTAGATGCAAAATTTTTCTCAAGAGAAACTAAACTAAGACACCAACAACTACCCAAAACTCAAAACACTAGGAGATACAAAATGTTGCTCGAAGGATAAAACACTAAACTATGAGCAACAACTAACAACAACAAAACAAAAAAACAATAGGAAAGAAATTGAGACCCAATAGAAGAAAAACAAACAAGAAACAAACAACAAGAAACTACTTCATATTGCTTAAGGTTTTGGCCACCTCAAGTTGATGGTTCCTATGTAGCCCAATCATGTCCAACAATTATTTTTTCTCAACTTCAAAGGATTTCTTCTAGTCAGCCAACTCTCTAATAGTAGGGACTTTACCATCATCCTTCACATCTTTTTTTCCTTTACTTTTGGCCAATTGTTCCTTCTCCATTAACTCATAAAAATATATCTGGTCCTCTCTAAGCTCACTAATCTTGCAAAAAATGACCTCCAAAGAATCCACACTATTCTTAACTGAAATATGACAGGAATGGAGAAGTTTCTTTATATCCACATTGGTTTCTAACCCAGCCAAGTGATACTCATAAAGGGACCTGAAATCAGTGAATGAACCCTCAAGATCAACAATTATGTCAATCAAAATATCTGAGGCCAAACCCTTTAGAATATTGTATAAATTCTCCTTCAAATGCCTGATTCTGATGTTGACCCTATTAAATTCCTGGAGAGTCCATTTTGCTAGTTTGAAAGCACCAATAGCCCCTACCCTCACCGTGTCAAGAAGCTCAAACATAGAGGTGGAATCATCATTATGATAAGAGAAGTCATCCAATAGGGGATTAACCTTTAGAGGCTCTAACTTTGCATGCTTCTACTCAACATCCTCCTCCTTCTGAAGATTATTCTTACCCTTAGTTTCCACATTAGGAGAGTTATGAGCCAGGGAATCATCAATTTACACCACCTTCTCTTCCAGAGCCTTCTCCTTGTGGAGCTTCATGGTGACCTTAACTGTATCCTTCGAGGCCTAGTTTTTCATCTTGGCAATGCGCTTAGAAACCCTCCTAGGCTTATCCTTGGCCTCTGTTGTCAGCACATTCTCTTGAAATCCCTCCTCCATACCACCAACCTCATTATCACCTTGACCAATGTTCAATGCATCATTCATGGGTGTGGAATCCACAGAGCCCACTTTCGTATCCTCACCAACAGATTGGGACTCTGACTCTTGTAGAGTAAGACACTTAGATGCCCAATTATCTTTAGAATTACCCTTCTTCCTCTTTTTCAAGGAGGTAGCCACAGGGGATGAGGTCTATTCCTCACCATCTTCATTCCACTCCTCATCCTCAACTATGATGGTGTCCAATCTAGAAGAACTAGAAACCTCACTAAAAATCTTCTCCTTTCCCTTGATTGAAGAGGCAGGGATAAGGGATTTTACATGCTCCATGATTAATAGAATAAGACCCTCATTTAGGACCAATGACCTCCTATTTTTTAAGTGTGCATACATAGAGACCTCCATGGAAGATCAGAGAAAGAATGGAAAGGAAATAAATATCCCATGCCTAAAATGGTTTAAAAGAGTAAAATGATGGCCAAGAATTGTAGTAAACCTACCTTCTAGAGTCATGTATTGCATTATTACTTCTACAATATTCACCCATATCTTCTTGAGAGACTTTCGCTCATAGCCCCAAGCCTCCATCTTGATGATATTTTCCCTTTTTTCATATTTGAAAAACTTAGCCATTTCCTCCTCATTACTCTTCTTGTCTTTGAATAATTTATGACCAACCATAGGCAACCCAATCATAGTAGCAATCAACTCCTCATTGATATAAAAAACCGAGCCCTTCATCTAAATTTTGCGGTTGTGCCAACAAGAAACAAACTTTTCCAAAGCATTTAGATCACAACTATGCAATCTTTCCAAGAATGGCATAAAATTCCCATGTTGAAGAATCCTCCAAATTTTCTTCTTCTTTCTCAAGCTCGCACAAGAATGAGGATCAATTGTGCTTCTATCACCTCCCATATTCACAATAACCAAAAGCAAAAAACCTTGGCAATTATAATTTGACTGATAGCCAACAATCTGAACAATACTCACAAAGCATGTGAGACAAGAGACATTACTAATGGTTAAATAATGCCACCTCATAAAATTAGCTAAAAATATCATTTCTCATTAAGATCCTAGATGCCTTGGGAAGGTGAGAGCCTTCCTCCCACACTCAATACTCATTAATCCTGACAGCTTCATTGGCGAAAAAATCAGTCAATGAATTAAATTCTCGAAATATGTGGTAAACACGGGTTTCTTCACAAGATCTCAACATAATTATAGCATCCTTTATTAATTGATCAACATTCTAGCTAGGCTTATGGGTTCCATGTGGATAACTAATAATGTTTAAGGAGTCCCCTTCCACCCATAGTTTAGAGTAACCCCTGTCCACTACATACTTAATATTTATAAACGCAACCTCCACCTCAGCATAGTGATTTTTTCGATTTCCCAATGGGAGTGCCACCGTGCCTAAGATCCTGCCATCCTCATTCCTCAACAGCCCCCCACAACCTATAGGACTAGGGTTACCCTTGGATGCCCCATGAAAATTAACTTGAACCCACCTTGAAGGTGGTGCACTCCACTTAGTATTCAATCTAGTGTTTAGGCTAGACTTAGGATTCTCCGAAGGAATAGAGGGGATCTTCTAGTTGGAAATCACTAACAAGTCATACCCAACCAAGCAAGTAGGTGGGGCACACTGAGGAGACTCAGACCCAATGAGAGAAAAATTATCCAAGATCACCTAACAAATCTTGATGAAAAGACTACCAATCTTGAGTTTAGAATCATGTAAAATTTTATTGTTATGTTCTTTGCAGATACCCCAAGCAATATGAGGGGCCATAAGATCCCAAAGCCACTGAAGAGTGGAGAAAGTGGAAGGAAACTTCCATTGTTCAAAAAAATTACAAAGAGAATCTGGGAAGACCTAGTTCAAATTCTAGAGGCCAAGAAACTTACTCTAAAGAAGAGAGAAAAATTTGTTAAAAGGCATGGGACAATTGAGGGGGGTGTGAATCAGTTGTCACTAGATTCAATCACAAAAATTCAAACACTTATCAACTTGATAGCCACACTATTATGTTATTAAGTATGAACATGAAACACAGATAATAGAAAGAAAAATCAACATAATGAATACTAGATTTTACGTGGAAAACCCAATAAGGGAAAAACCACAGTGAGGATTAACTCATAAAGTGAGAAAAAATGAATACAGGAGGCTCATTTCCTACAAAAAGGAATCACTATCCAACAGGGAGGCTCACTACCTACAGATAGAAAAGATAACAGAAAGATCCACCACAACAATTTACACACATTCATAGCCTTGATCAAAAGATTGCAGAAACCTTCAGCTCACTGCTTTTAGGAATCTAACACAATGAAGTATTGCTGCCTCAACTCACTTTCACACAACTCTTCTCTTCACTTGTGGCTTACTTCGTTACTTTTTTATCATCTAATCCTTCACATCTTGACTTGCATTTATACCATCTTCAATCTTAGAAACATTCTCCAAGGTCGGCCACATATGCTTCATTTCATAAATTCAAACTAGGTCGGTAACTCAACATTCCTGTGGTGGAAAAGAGTGAGAGTGGACCAATTAAACACTTAACCAAGACCAAAACCAACATTTCAGATCAACCACACACTTCCTTAATTCAATTTTGAATTCTTCATGTGAAGTGTAAACACTAGGTTGTCCAAACCTAATGAAAACACAAATGAACATTGAAGTACACACTTTCCAACAAGAAGATGACACGTGGATGATGTAACACGCTTCATCATGTATGATAACACATCTTAGATACTTCTAGATACATCCACAATAGGTGTAACAACCTTCAAACATAGAACTCTTACCAACAGTCCATCTAGACTATGCAATCCCACACAACTCTAAGGCTCATCTTTTGAAGGACCAAAATTTGAACATCTTTGGAAAAACCTAGAGAACATCATTACAAGGTATATTCTAGATCTGTAAGACCTAAAACAAAAAAATGGAGGATTACAAAGGGGGTACTTATGTCGGTCCCGCAGGATAAACCCGGCTGCTGGCGGCGAGAGTAGTTTGCGCAACTCGCGCGCGTCAATCAATCGACGGAATATAAACCGATCGCGTGATCATTATGCGGTCAGCCGATGGTGGTGCGGCGGGCACGATTGCATGAACAATCGGCGGTGGCTGTTGTCATCTCCGTGCCAAACTCGGTGTGTCTCGATCTTGTGGTGGTCAGATATATCATAAATGTCAGTCAGTGGGTGAAGAGAACAAGGCACAAAGTATATAATGAATATCTTGTGAAGTGGTAAGGTCTACCTCCTAAAGATGAAACATGGTTTTAGAAGAGGATATTAAAAAGCATGGAACTATTTTCCAAGAGCTGATCTCAAGTGGAACCTGAGATTCTTTTCTCTTTGGGTGTATGGTATAGGGGCACCATAGGAAATTTTGTCAAATTGATGAAAATAGGTGTCTTAGGTTGATTTTTGTGTGTTTGATCACATTTTCGATGAAATAAGGTTTAATTGAGACCATTTTTTATGTATTTGGGTCATATAGGGTCATTTAGTTGAGTTTTTGTCAATTTTGTTAAAATGTTGCAAAAGTTGCTTGTGCAACTTTGTAATTTTGGCATATTTAGGAAGTTGAACGGTCACCTTTTTGAAAATTGGTTGGATTCCATTGGTTTTCAGTTATAACATTCTTAGAAAGGCCTCACAAACTTTGAGGAAACTTCTGGAAGTGATTTTGGTGGAAAGACAATAAAGCAAGCTCTATTTTCTGTGAATTTTCTAAGTTTTTTGTTTTTTTTGTGCATTGTACGGCTCCGTACTATTGATTCTTGATATGAAATTCATGTGAAAGGTTAAGGGAATGAATCTACTATGATTTGGTTTTTATTTTTCTGAAGTTCATCAAGATTTAAGATAGTTAGGAGTGTTTTTTTGTAAATTGCCTAAAAACCCTATTTTTAAGGGTTTGAAGACAAAAATTATGATTTGTAGTCCATTCCACCATTGAAACTTGACAAAACTTGGTGGAATGGAGGATTTGAATGTGTTTTTTGTTATTTTGAAATTTTTTGAGTAGGATATGGAGTTTGGGTCAGATTTGAGCTTTCTCTAGCTTAACATCTTCATGTGTTAGGTTTAGGAATGCTAGGTAGATTTGATATTTTGTAAGATATCAAATTTGTGATAAGTTTTATTGAAATAAACTGTATATTGGGACCCTATATGATGTGTTCAAGCTTCTAGAGTGGAGATTTGAGAGTTGGTTATTGAATTTGGTATACTTGCTTTGGAAAAGTGACCTAATTTGGCCTTGGAGTAGCATAGCAGACCTATTTTGAAGATTTTTTTACAAAATAGCCTTAGTCCCAAGTTGGATATGTTGAAGTGGGGCCTCATGGGTATCTTTGATGGTCAATATTTTGTGGGTTAATGGCCTTCTCTAAACGATATGCAAAGAAAACTAGGTTTGGAGACCTACAAGCAAAATTGTGAAGTTATGTGAAAAACCAGCTTAGTTAGGGTTTGAAACCTTGAAGAAGTTGTTGAATTGTGTTGTATGAACATACCCCACTTTTCTCTACATCAGTGGTATTAGATCATAGGTTATGATTGAGAAGTGGAAAGTGGTTGAAAGTTTGAATAAGTAAGATGCCTCCAAAGAGCAATCCAATGGCCATAGAAGTCAAAGAACTAAAGGAACAATATGCAAAGGAGGTGAGACTATATAAGGAGTCTCATGAAGCTACCCTTGCCAAAATTGCAGCCCTAGAGAAAAACCAAAGAAGAGGAATGGCTAGTGGTGACCAAAGTGACAAAGAGGATGAGGGTGAGAGTGAAAAACCTCAAGGAGGAGTCCAAGATGAAGAGGAAATGGACCATGAAGTGATGAGAATGGTTAGGATGCTGAAGGTTGTTAAGGGGGATACTCCAAAGGTGAAAGTGGAAGTTCCTATGTACAGTGGAAAAATGGACAGTGAAGAAGTAATGGGTTGGATAGATGCTCTTGACAATTTCTTTGAATTTGAGGAGATGGAATATAATAAGAAGGTGAAATTTTGAAAAACCAAGTTGAAGGGCCCTGCCCTAACATGGTGGAACTATGTTCAAGAGGAAAGAGTAAATAAGGGTAAGAATAAGATAAGTTCATGGGATAGAATGGTAGCTAAGGTGAAAGCACAATTTCTGCCTATAGATTATGTAGTTTAGGAAGCTGCAAAATTTAAAACAAAAGGAGTTAGATGTGATGGCATACAATGAGGAGTTCCATAAATTAAGTATTATAGCAGGACATATTGAAGATGAAGTAGAAAAGGTAGAAAGGTATCTAAATGGGCTTAGACTCAACATTCAAGATGAAATTGGTCTCACAACACCTAGGACAATTGAAGAGTGTTTTCAGTTGACTGTCAAGGCAAAGGAAAGGATAAAAAGGAGACAAGAGAAAAAAGGAAGAGGCAAAGGAAATAATTTCTGAGATAGAGGAAACTTTGGATCAAGAGGACAATCATAAAAGCAATAATGAAAATCAAGTAGCCACCAAGAGAAAAGTGGTGAATCAAGTGGCATAGGTAGGTTTATTTGACAAGGGAGAGGGTCAAATACCTTCTTAGGTAGATGAAGTGGCATAGGTAGAAGACCTAGTGGAAGAGGTAGGTTTAGTGGACAAGGGAGAGGGTCAAATACCTTCTTAGTTAGATGTTACCAGTGCAACCAATTTGGTCATCTAGCATGGAAGTGCCTAGACAAGCAAGCATCAAGTTCCCATGGAGGTGAGAGGAGAACCCAAATTGTGCATGAGGAAGACAATGGAAGTGCTAATTCACCATCTCAACATGTTGCTCCTGAGATAGGTGAGTCTTTGATGATGAGAAGGACACTCATTAAGGTGCCAAAAATCAAAGATCCTCCACAAAGGAAATCATTGTTTAAAACCACCTGCAAGTCACATGGAAAGGTATGCAAAGTAGTTGTTGATTCAGGTTCTATTGATAATCTGGTTTCCTTAGAAATGGTAGAGAAAATTCCTCACCCTACACCATACAAAGTATCTTGGTTGAATAAGGGTCAACAAGTCTTGGTCAATGATAAAACATCGGTAGAGTTTAATATTGGGGGATATAAAGATAAAATCCTATGTGACATCATCCCTATGCATGTTTGTCACTTGCTGCTAGGAAGGCCCTAGCAGTATGACATAAAAACCAAGCATGATGGCCATTAAAACATTTATGTGATAGAAAAATATGGAACCTCATTCACCTTGACACCACTACAAGATGAAGAATCTAACAAACAAGTTGGGTCTAGTGTTATGCTAGTTGGGGAGAAATAATTTTTGAAAACATTGAAGGATGAAGGTGGACAGGGATTTACTTTAGTGATCAGACTTAAAAATTTTTTAGCAGCAAATAAGGTTGAGTGTATAATTAGTGAGGTTCAAGCTTGGTTAGACAAATACAAGGACATTGCAGTTGATGAGTTACCCAGATCTTTGCCTCCCATGAGAGATGTAAGCCATCATATAGACATGATCCCTAGTGCAAATTTTCCAAATAAACCTGCATACAAGATGATTCCCAAACAAAATGAAGAAATAAGAAGGTAGGTCTAAGAATTGTTAGATAAAGGCCTAATTAGGGAAAGTTTGAGTCCTTGTGCTATCCCTACTATTTTAGCACCCAAAAAGGATGGGGATTGGAGAATGTGTACTGGCTCAAGGGAAATCAACAAAATCACCACCAAATATAGGTTTCCAATACCTAGAATGGAGGATTTAATGGACTAATTGGGAGGTGCATGCCATTTTTCAAAGATTGACTTAAAAAAGTGGGGTTATCATCAGATTAGGATAAGAGAAGGGGATGAATAGAAAACTATATTTAAAACCAATGAAGGTCTATATGAGTGGGTGGTAATGCCCTTTGAACTTTCAAATGCTCCAAGCACATTTATGAGACTAATGAATGAAGTTTTGAAGCCTTTTATTGGAAAATTTTCTATTGTGTATTTGGATGACATACTTGTGTTTAGTAAGACTAAATAAGAGCACTTACAACATCTTGGCATGGTTTTGCAGAAGTTGAATGAAGAGAAATTGATGATAAACCTCAAAAAATGTGAATTCATGAAAGAGGAGCTAGTATATCTTGGTTTTTTGATCTCCAAAGGCTCATTAAAGATGGATCCCACCAAAGTAGAGCCAATTCTCAATTGGCCAACTCCAAAATTAGTAGGGGAGGTAAGAATCTTTCATGGATTTGCTAGTTTCTATAGGAAATTTATAAATAATTTCAGTCATATCTACTCACCAATTATTGACACCATTAAAGGAGATAAAAGGAAAATATTTTGGTGGACTGATGAGGCAAAAAGAAGCTTCCAATACTTGAAAAATAGAGTGGCACAACAAACTATCCTTTCTTTACCCGATTTCAACAAGGTTTTCACTATAGAGTGTGATGCAAGTGGATTTGCAATTGGTGCAGTCTTAATCCAAGAAGGTAGACCGGTGGCTTTATTTAGTGAAAATATTAAGGAAGCAAAAAGGAGATACTCATCCTATGATTTGGAGCTATATGTAATGGTGCAGTCCCTTAAGAAGTGGAGACACTACCTTTTTCCCAAGGAGTTCATTTTTTTCATCGACAACCATGCTTTGCAATTTCTAAACAGTCAAGAAAAACTGAGTCACAAACATTTAAAGTGGGTAGATTATTTGCAAAGCTATACCTTCACCATCAAACACAAAAAAGGTAAATCCAACAAGGTAGCAAATTCTCTAAGATGAAGGTCAGTGTTGGTGCATGAAATGCAACTTCAAAGTATAAGAATAGAAGCCTTGAAGGATATGTATGTAGAAGATGAAGACTTCAAAGAGGTATATTCTATTTTTTATCAGTTTAAAGGTTCTTTTCATGATGAATATTCTATTTTTTTGTTGCAAGATGGACTGTTGTTTAAAGGTTCTCAATTATGTATAGCAAGGTGCTCCATGAGAGCTAATTTGATAAAGGAGAAACATTTTGGCAGTCTAGGAGGACATTTTGGGATTGATAATACATTGGAATAGGTAAGGAGATTTTAATTTTGGCCAAAGATGCAAGTAGATGTGAGAAAGTTTGTGGAAAGTTGTGTAATCTACCAAAGATCCAAGGGTTCTACTTCCAATGTAAGTCTTTATCTGCCCTTACCAATACCTAACAGACCATGGGAGAGTTTAAGTATGGCTTTTGTGCTAGGTTTTCCAAAAAATTAGAGGGGTTATGACAGTGTATTTGTTGTTGTGGATGGATTTAGTAAATGGCTCACTTTATTCCATGCAAGTGCACAAATGATGCTTCTCATATTGCAGGGTTATTTTTTAAAGAAATAGTTAGAATCCATGGACTTCCATTAACAATAGTATTGGACAAGGATTCAAAGTTCATAGGTCACTTTTGGAGGACCCTTTGGAGGAAGCTTGGAACTAATTTGACCTTTAGTACTGCCTATCATCCACAAACAGATGGGAAGACTGATGTGGTCAATAAACCACTTGGAAATCTTTTGAGATGCCTCACAAAAGAGCATGGACAACAATGGTACTTGGTTCTTCCACAAGTTGAATATGCTTACAATGATTCCATCAATAGAAGTATTGGGAAAAGCCCATTTGAAGTGGTGTATGGTCTGAAACCTATAGGTGTATTTGAGCTTAGGGATTTGAAAGGAATGGAGAAGAGGAGTGTTGAGGGAGAAGAATTTGTAGAGTCCACGAAGGAGATACACCAACAAGTTAGAGACAATCTACATAAAAGTGTTCAAAAGTATAAGAAGCATGTTGACTTGAAAAGAAGGGATGTAAAATTTAAGGTGGGAGACTTGGTCCTTGCACATTTGAAGAAGGAAAGGTTTCCAAAGGGAAAGTACACCAAATTGTTGATGAAGAAAATTTGGCCTTGTAGAGTGGTCCATAAGTTTGGAGCTAATGCCTATGGGATAGAACTCCCTCCTGGAGTTGCTATCTCTCCAATCTTTAATGTTGCTGACCTATACCCTTTCAAGGGATTTGTGGATGTAGGTACAAGTTTTGATGTAGATGTTGTTGAAGAATATTGTGTCAAAGATCTACCACCTACTGATCCATTGAAGCTTAAAACCATTTTAGATGCAAAAGAGGTGAAGAGAACAAGGCACAAAGTCTATAATGAATATCTTGTGAAGTGGAAAGGTCTACCTCCTGAAGATGCAACATTGATGTCAAAATAGGATATTAAAAAGTATGGAACTACTATCCAAGAGTTGATCTCAGGTGGAACTTGAGATTCTTTTGTCTTCGTGTGTATGGTGCAGGGGCACCATAGGCAATTTTTTCAAATCGATGAAAATAGGTGTATTAGGCTGAGTTATGTGTGTTTTATCCCATGTTTTATGTAATAAGGTTGAATTGAGACCATTTTGTATGTATTTGTGTCATATAGGGTCATTTAGTTGAGTTATGTCAATTTTATTAAAATGTTGCGAAAGTTAATTATGCAACTTTGCAATTTCGGCATATTTAGGAAGTTGAACGGTCACCTTTTTGAAAATTGGTTGGATTCCATTGGTTTTCAATTAGAATATGTTTAAAAATTCCACAAAAACTTTGAGGAAACTTTTGGAAGTGATTTTGGTGGAAAGACAATAAAGAAAGCTCTATTTTCTATGAATTTTCTGAGTTTTTTGTTGTTTCTCTACATAGTACAACTCTGTAATGTTGATTCTTGATATGAAATTCATGTCAAAGGTTAAGGGAATGAATATAATATGATTTGGTTTTAATTTTTCTGAATTTGATCAAGATTTAAGATAGTTAGGAGTGTTTTTCTATAAACAGCCTAAAAACCCTAGGTTCAAGGGTTTGAAGACAAAAATTATGATTTGCAGTCCATTCCACCATTGAAACTTGGCCAAACTCGGTGGAATGGAAGGGTTGAATTTTTTTTTTGTTATTTTGAAGTTATTTGAGTAGGAGATGGATTTTGGGGTAGATTTGAGCTTTCCCTAGCCTAACATCTTCATGTGTTAGGCTTAGGAATGCTAGATAGATTGGAGATTTTGCAAGATAGAAAGTTTGTGATAAATTGTGTTGAAATAAATTACATATTGGGACCCTATATGATGTGTTCAAGCCTCTGTAGTGGGGATTTGAGAGTTGGTTATTGAATTTGGTATACTTGCTTTGGAAAAGTGGCCTAATTTGGCATTGGAGCAGCGTAGTAGACCTATTTTGAAGAATTTGTTACAAAATAAACTTAGTCCCAAGTTGGATATGTTGAAGTAGGGCCTAATGGGTATCTGAGATGGTCAATATTTTGTGGGTTAATGGCCTTGTCTAAACAATATGCAAAGAAAACTAGGTTTGGAGACCTACAAGTAGAATTGTGAAGTTGTGTGAGAAACCACCTTAGTTAGGGTTTGAAACCTTGAAGAAGTTGTTGAATTTTGTTGTATGAACATAATCTACTCTGATTTGCATCAACCACCAAAATTTATCATACTTGCAACAATCTCCCCCTTTGTCATTGATGGCAACACATTATGTGAAAAATCATCAAAGACCTCATTCTCCTTTAAACACCCTGCATACTATTCTCGGAGAACACCTTTTCTTTTTTTATTTTACTATTTTTCACATGACTCTCTCTCCCCCTTTGAAATCAATGGAAAATATCAAAAACTCTGATCACTCCCCCTTAGGAGTGCACCCATTCAACTCATACAACAACAATGAAAACTTTCTACTCCCCATGTGGAGTAGACCCATTCATTAGTCTAGATAAATGAAGAATATGTGAATCCACTGGACTGATAAACCTCCATGTGTAGCTAGTTTAGAGTGATAATGACACCCAACCTCTCCCTAAGATACTCAAAGGTATCCTTCGGTAGAGCCTTAGTGAATATATTTGCAATCTATTCCTTTGTTGACACATACTCTAGCCTGGCTTTGTTCTCCAACACCTTCTCTCTTAGGAAATGATATCTTATAGATATATGTTTTATTCTTAAATGCATTACTTGATTCTTTGAAATGTTTATAGCACTTGTAGTGTCACAAAAAATAAGAATAGGCTCATCACATACCAATCCAACATCTTTCAGAGTTTGCTTCATCCACAAAACCTATGTGTAGCAGGATGCTGCAACAATATACTTTTCTTCTACAGTGGATAAAGAAATCGAGTCTTGTTTCTTACTCAACCAAGAAAAAAATCTTCTGCCAAGAAAGAAAGAACCTCCACTGGTACTCTTCTAGTCATCCACACAACCAGTCCAATCTACATCGATATAAGCACTTAAAGTGAAATCAACATCCTTAGGATACCATAAGCCATAATCTGGTGTACCTTTAATATACCTAAATATCCTCTTTATAGTTGTAACATGTTCCTCTTTAGGATCTACTTGAAATCTGGCAACTAAACATACTGCATGCATGATATCTGGTCTGGCAGCAGTAAGATACAATAGTCCACCAATCATAGATCTATATTCACTCTGATCAACTTTAGCAGATTCATCATCTTTACTCAGCTTACATTTAGTCACCATAGGAGTACTAACCAGTTTAGAGTCATCCATTCCAAACTTATTTAACAACTCTTTCACATACTTAGATTATGAAATGAATATCCCTTTATCATTTTGATTTACTTGAAGACTATGCAAGAACTCCAACTCACCAATCATGGAAATTTCAAATTCCTTTTGCATTTCCTCTACAAATCTCTTACACATACTTACATTTCCTCCAAAGATGATATAATCAATAGATAATAGTACTATCAACATTTTGTTACCTTGCACTTTGAAGTAGAGATTATTGTCAACATATCCTTTGTTGAATCCTTGCTATGTCAAGTATCTATCCAATCTTGCATACCATGCTTTGGGAGCTTGTTTTAGTCCATACAATGCCTTCTTTAATTTACAAAAAAATATTCGGTTTGTCTAATAACTGGATTCCTTCAGGTTGTTCCAAGTATGTGTCTTCTTCCAATTCACCATTCATAAATGTAGGCTTGAAATCTATCTAATATACCTTGAAATCCTTGTGGGTAGAAAATACCAAAAATATCGTAATAGCTTCCATTCTTGCCAATGGGAAAAATGTCTCTTCAAAGTCTATTCCTTCAACTTGTGAGTATCCCTTGCATACAAGTCTTGCTTTGTTTCTTATAACTTCACCATTTTCATTCAACTTATTCTTGAACACCCACTTTGAACCAATTACATTCTTATTCATAGGTCTAGGAACCAGTTCCCATGTCTAATTCTTCTCTATTTTTGCAACTCTTCTTTCATAGCTCTAACCCAGCTTTCATCTTCACATGCTTCACATATAGATTTAGGTTCTATTTTAGAAAGTAAGCATAGATTTACCTCAACTACTACTTTACTTCTTGTCTTCACAAATTCACTCTTATCTCCAATTATTTGTTCTTTTGAATGATTCTTCTGGATATTCTTGGGAGTCTTAACAACAGGTTCTAGAGTTTCTTCTTCCTTCTTATTCTCTTCAGGTACTTGTCCACAGATAGGATCATCAGGTTCAACTTCACTTATCTCAATGGGTCTATGAATATCCTCATCAACCTTCACATTATCACTCTCAACAATCTTCCTCAATATTTTATTAAATCATCTATATGTTTTTCTGGTAGTTGAATACCCAAGGAAAATCCCTTCATCACATCTAGCATCAAACTTCCTAAGATTTTCATCATCTCTTTTAATGTAACATCTGCTTCCAAACACCTTAAAGCATTTCATAGTAGCAGCCTTACTAGTCCATAACTAATAAGTATTTTTTGTGTTGTTTCCTCTGATCTAAACTCTGTTAAGAACATAAACAGTAGTGTGTATTTCCTCTCTCTAGTACACATCAGGTACATTTTCTTCTTTCATCATGGTTCTTGTAGCTTCCTATATAGTTTGGTTCTTTCTCTCAACCACTCTATTCTGTTGAGTGGTTCTTGGAGTAGAAAAGTGTCTCTTTATGTGATGCTCTTCAAAAAATGCATTAAACTCACTAGAAGTGAATTCTTCAGCTCTATCAAATCTCAAACATTTGATTCTTAGGTTCACTTCCTTTTCTACTCTTACTTTGAACACTTTAAACCTATCCATAGCTTGAGTATTTTCTCTAAGAAAAAAACTCATTTCATTCAAGAATAATCATCAATAAGTAGCATGAAACACCTGTCACCATTTAGGCTTCCTATTCTAGTAGGACCACAAAGGTTTGTATGAATTAATTCCAACATTTTGGTAGTAGTTTGCTCTTTTCCTTTGAAATTGCATCTTGTATGTTTCCCTAGCTGACAACTTCTGCAAACTGTATTAGTAGGATTTAAGATTTTAGGAAGACCTCAAAAAAAAAACTCTTGAACTAATCCTGACTAGATTATCAATGTTTACATTTCCCATTCTTTGGTGCCACAACCAACTTTCATTAACCTAGGATACAAGGTACTAACCATCAACACCCTTAAGCTAATAGATGTTTCCATGAGTTCTCCATCCTGTAGCAACCATAGCTCTGGATCCTTTTCTGATCTCTTAGGTATTATCCTAAAACACAAGTTTAAAACCTTTTCCACATATCTATCCAACACCCAAAAGGTTATGCCTTAGACCCTTTACATAATATATATCATTAGTGTCATGTATTCCATCAAAACTAATTGTACCTTTCCCAACAATCTTTGCTCCTGAATCATCACCAAACATGACCAAACCACCATCATACTTTTCAAGTTTAGTAAACTTACTTTTATCTCCGGTAATGTGATTAGAACATCCATTTTCAATCACTTGATAGTATTCATCCTAGCTAGCATGAAATGTGGTGACCAAAGTACCTTTCATCTCATCCTTCTTGTTCTTTGAATCACTTTTTCTTGCACATTTTCCAGAGTTAGTAGACAAAAATTTACTCTCTAAATCTAAGAACAAGCATTCACTATCATCATTCTCATAATCAGATTCATCATCAGAGATTCCAACTTCTTCTCTAACATAGTACAACTTTTTTTATTCTTATCATTTCTATCTTTATGATCTTTTTTCTTCTTATGTACAATTCTATTTGGATATCTTGAAGTATAATGACCAATATTACCACAACTGAAACATTCAAAGGGAAACATACCTTTATACTTACCGGTACCTTTCTTCAATTTCCTTGTAAAGTTCTCTTCCAACTCATCTGAACCATCAATATCTGGATCATCTTCAATCTTTGTTGCTTTAAATGTTGTTTCTATCTTTTCATCTTTCTTTCCAAACTTTCTCATCTCAAATGCAGTCAAGGTGCCAAACAACTCTTCTTTAGTATATTTCTTAGGATCATATGTTTCCTCAATAATTAAAACTTTGTCATTGTAACATTCTGGTAGAGTCATTAGAATCTTCTCAATTATATCTTCATCAATTAGAGTAATCCCCTTGATTTCTAACTTCGCTTGCTGCCAAATCAATTCTCTAAAAATAGCTTTCAATATCTTCTCCTTCTTCCATTTTCATATTCTCATATCTATGCTTTTCCATCAAATTCTATATCAATTTCACTCTATCATTTCCTTCATAAATATCTTCCAACTTCTTCCAAACTTCATAAGTAGTGCCTAGAGAGATAAATTTTGTTTGCTTAGTCTTGGATAAAGAACTGTAAATAGCATACCTCACCTTTTCATTCTCCTCATAAGAAGAAACCTCATCTACAATAGTGGGACCACTCATCGGAGTAGCATACTTCATCTCAATAGCCTTCTAGGTCTTGTAACCAAGAGAGATAATATATCCTCTCATCTATACTTTCCAGTCATTGTAATCAAATCCATTGAACATAGGGATCGCCAACTTATATGCCATTAGATATTCCTTAAGTGGTTAAGCTCTACATCAAGGAACCAAAGCTCTGATACCAATTGTTAAAAGGCATAGGACAATTGAGAAAGGGGGTGAAATAATTGTCACTAGATTCAATCACAAAACTTCAAAAACTTATCAAATTTATAACCATACTATTTTGTTATTAAGTATAAACATGAAATGAAGATAACAAAAATAAAAATAAAAAAAATGAACACCAAAGTTTACGTGGAAAACCCAATAAGGGAAAAACCATGGTGAGGATTAACTCACAATATAAAGTGATAGAAAAATTGAATACAAGAGGCTCACTACCCAGGGATCACTACCTAGAATAGGACTCACTATCTAGATACAAAGGCTCACTAGCTATAGAAAGGAATCACTATCTAATAGGGAAGCTCACTTCCTATAGATACAAAAGATAACAGAAAGATCCACCACAAAAATTTACACACATCCACAACCTTGATAAGAAGATTGCAGAAACCTTCAACTCACTACTATTAGGAATCTAACATAATGAAGTACCACTACCTCAAAATTGATTTTGCAAAAATCTTCTCTTCACTTGTGGCTTACTTCTTTACTTTTTTGTCATCTAATCCTTCACATATCGAATTTCATTTATACTATCTTCAACCTTAGAAACATTCTTCAATGTAGGCCACATATGCTTCATTCCATAAATTCAAACTAGTTCGACAACTCAACATTCCTGCGGTGGAAAATAATAAGAGTGGACCAATTAAGCACTTAACCAAGACCAAAAGCAATGTCTTGGATCAACCACATGATTCCTTAATTGAATTATGATTTCTTCATATGAAGTGTAAACACAAGGTCAGCCAAACCTAATGAAAACACAAATGAACATTGAAGTACATGCTTTCCAACAAGAAGATGACACATGGATGACATAACACACTTCATAATGCATGAGAACAAATCTTAGATACTTCCAGATACATTCACAGTAGGTGTAACAACCTTCAAACACAACTATTTTGAACAATCCATCTGGACTATGCAATCCCACACAACAACTCTGAATCTCATCTTCCGGAGCACAAAAACTTGAACATCTCTAACAAAACCTAGAGAACATCATTACAAGACGTATTCCAGATCCACAAGACCTCAAACAAAAAAATGGAGGAATGTGAAGAAGAATCATTTCTCTTAGTCCACAGATAACCAAATCTTCCAAAATAGTTCACACACTGGTGAACATAACTTTCACCTTCCATCAAACTAGCAACAAAAAATCAAGAGATATCACCAATAGATCACCAACAACAAACCTTTAGATCCACATGAGCATAGGATCGACATGGAAGAAACACATAACACATACCAGAGAACATTTTGAACACATACATAACTCTGACTTCACTCTTTATTAATTTTCTCAAAAGCACTTGGTAACCCATCATTTTAGCACATTTGCAACATTCTGAACTATGTTGACATCTATGAAAATATTAATGATAACACCACCAAAATTTCTCATACTTGCAACAAAAATCACATCCAAGGAAGATATGGAAGGCACTCTCAACATAAGTTTCACAGAGGACATGCCTATTTGGAATTGTAAATTCCCTTTTATAGAGATTATCTTGCATTAAGAAGTTACCTTGCACGAGCAGCCAAAAGAAAACATTCACTTTAGGAATCAACATCTTGTTCCATAAATTCCCCTAGAAAGGAAAATAATTAGGCTTTTCCAACAAATTAACAAAGGTAGAGGCCACCAAAAATTTACCATTAGCACAAGGGGCCCAAACCACCCTATCCAGTTTAGGATAGGTAGGAATACAAACATTACACAGGAAGTCCTTTAAAACCTTCAATGATGAGTCCCAATCCTAAAAAAATTTCCACTCACCATTCTAAAAATAATCAGTTGCCCTAATCTCAAAGAGTTGCTTACATAAAGGAACAATGGGGGGAGCCCAAGTTAAATTTTTCAGAGGTTCAAAGTCACACCAAGAATCCTCCCAAAAGAGAATTATGGTACCATCACCCAACAACCACCTAACACCATTAGCAATAAAATCCCTGCAAGAAATGATATTTCTCCAAAAATAAGAACCAGAAGGGATATCATCTGTAGTCAACATATTCTAGGTTCTCCCAAAACCATATAGATATTTATTTCTAGTAGAGAGGCCCAACCAACTTCACCACTCAGGATCCTCCAAACATTCTTTGACAATAACACCTTATTGAAATATTTTAAGTTCCTAATACCCAAGCCACCCCATTTCTTAGGCTTGCAAACCAAGTCCCAAGCCACAAGAGGAGTTCTAGCTTTAGATTCAATACCCGACCATAGAACTTTTCCAACAGGCTCAGCTAGAAAGACTTCGGGGTCTTGGAAATACATAGAGGTAACCCCAAATAGGCTGACATGAGCTATCCCCTATTACAGGAAAGAATCCTTGAAAGTTTCAGTTGAAGAACGTTAGGGTGTTCAGGAAAAAAAAAATCTTAGGAATATTAATACATTGACCAAATTCCTTCTCATAAGCCTCAAGCAACCCTTTTATAGTCATGACCTCATGAACAAAATATTCACCCATTAAGATAGTGTCATCAACAAAATATTGATGAGTAACTAGCTCACATCTAGAAGAGGGGAAAATACCCCTCAATAAACCTGTAGACAAAACCTTCTAAATATTTCTACCAAGGGATTTTGTCATCAATATGAACAACAATGAAGAGATAGGGTCTCCTTGCCTCAAACCATGTGAACTCCAGAAAAAAAGGAGAAGGAGAACTATTCACCAGAATAGCAAAAGGATTCGAGATGAGATGCTCAACAAGTTGAAGAAACTTCTGACAAAATCCAAAGTGATCCAAGACCACAATCAAGAATATCTAGCTAACGATATCATAGGCCTTAATAAGATCCAGCTTTAGGAAAAAACCCAGATTCTTGTTAGAATTAAGAGAATGAGCAAGTTCATGGATAGTTATAATGGAATCTAGAATCTGAAGCCCATTAACAAAGCCACTTTGATGTTTTGAAATTAGATCAACGAGAATCCTTTGCAATCTAGTGGCTAGCACCTTTGAAAAATATTGTAGATGGAGTTACAAAGACTAATTAGATGACAATGTACAAAGCTATTAGCATCAATAGACTTGGGGATCAACACAATGAAGGTCACATTTAGGTCTCTATGTAATATTTTGGATCTAAAGAACTCCTTAGTGGCATTAATTACATCTTCCACAACAATCTCCCAACATGATTGAAAGAATAGAAAAGGAAAACCATCAGGCATAGGGGCCTTGTTCCCTTCAAAGGAGAAAACCGCATGCTTGATTTCCAAGGTAGAGGGGATGGCAGTAAGCTCCCTATTCAAGTTCTCTGATACCATATGTGGGATAACTCCCACAGAAGCCTCCACACTATTATAGTCCCATACTAGATCATCTCTAAGTAGTTGCTCAAAGAAGTTTGCAGTAGCTCTCTTAATAGCTTCCTCCTCCTCTAACAACAAACCATCGGCCATGACAGAGGAAATTTTGTTGGATGATTTATGCCTGAGGGTAGTTAAATGAAAGAACTTGGAGTTACAGTCCCTAGATTTGAGCCAAATAGCATGAGATCTTTGTCTCCAAAAATCTTCCTCTTTTGCCACAATGTCATGAAGTTGTGCAAGAAGAAATTCCTCTTGCAGCTGGAGCACTTCCTATAGACCCTTTGACTAAATCTCTTCCTGAACACTATCGAACCATTGAATAATAGAATTCTTAGAGTCAAAAATATTCCCAAATGACTCTCTATTCCATATTTTTAGATTTCTCTTCACAAGATCCAACTTCTTAGCTACTCTAAACATCACACTTCCATCAATATTCACTTGCCACCAACTCTTGATGCAATCTATAAACCTAGGATCCCTCAACCACATAGCTTCAAAATGAAACGAAAAGCATTTCTTACCTCCAATCTATCAGCCAAAAAAGAAATAGGGAAATGGTTCAACCCACATCTCATGATCGTCGAGAGAGAGCAAGAAAAATCCACAAACCACAAGGCCAACGTAAGGGCTTTGTCCAACCTAACTTGGATATTATTAACTCCAATACACCTATTGGACCAGGTAAATTTGGTCCCCATCATCTTCACATCAATAAAAACATTATAATCTATGAACATTCTCAAATCCAAATGGCTATCACGATTGGCCTAAAATCCACCCACTTTCTCATTATCACAAAGGGGAGTGTTGAAGTCTCCCATTACTAGCTAGGGGTTGTCTAGAAAATTAGCCTGAACGAAACCAAGATCATCCCAAAGTTTCTTCCTGACTCTCTTTAGATTGGGAGCATGAACATTGGAAATAACCCAGGAGTAAGAATCCTTGAGCAAAACAAACTTCGTCTCAACATGATTAACTACCATCCGCAACTGGGACACCTTTAATCAACTTGGGATTCCAAAAATTAGTGAGACCACCTAAGGATCCCTCAGAGCTAACCCCATGAAAGCCACAGTCTTTGAAAAAGGAACTCATTAAGGATTCCAAATTTTCAACTTGCATTTTTGTTTCTTGAATAAACAAAATGTCTGACTTATGGTCCTAGATCAAATTCTTCAGGAGGTCTTGTTAGTGCACATTATTTAACCCACTAATATTCCAGGAAACAATATTCATTTTCATGAGGAGGGGGTTCTCTTAGAGCACAAATCAAAGAGGTTTTTTTGAACCCCTTCCATAATATCCCACTTACAGTCATACTCCCTGCTTTTCTATAGAGAGGGTCTCCCTTGACCCCTCTGCTCAGACCCATAGTCCACTTTTTTCCTTCTTGTGGTAACACCTTTATGGGATTGAGAAGGAGGAATTCTTCTTCCCACCCCTCACTGGAATATATCATTCCTCTTCCTTACTCCCTATATTAGCAACCACTAAAACACCCTCTCCACCCACAAGCCCAAACACACAATCTAAGGGAGAGGAGGGGGAAAATTTTGGATCCAAAATAGAACATTTAGGGGAGCAAAAAGTATCTAAAACATGATCAACATCTAGATCCTCAAATTGACCAACAACCTTGACCTCAGCCTTCTTAGTCTCCTTACCCCCTGAGGGTGTGGTGTAGTGTGATCCTCAATATTAGCAGCAACCTCCATGACTTTTCCAGTAGTGGAATCATCCTGCTCCGGAGGAGCAGAAGAGCCCTTAGTCTCCTTAACATTTCAAATTTTGGTTTTAGGAATGAATTTGGGCAGAGCTGCCTTAGCAGGGCAGTCCTTAGCCCAATGACCAAATTTTTTGCACTTGAAGCATGCAAATGGGAAGGATTCAAAAACAATTTTTTGCTTCTAGTAGCACACCTTTGAGTTAAGATGAAAAACATCAAGCATGCCAACATCTTGGCCAATCATGACACAAAATATCATTGCAACTAGACGCCTTCTAGAAAGAGTGGCCCCATCAATAGAAACAAGATGTCCAAAAGAGTTAGCCATCACCTTGAACACCTCTTCATCCCAATATTCCATAGGCAAGTTCGATAACTTCGCCCACACTAGATTTGAGTGAAAAGGGCACTTTGAAAGATCCATCCCAGGTTCCTAGGGATGTAACACCAAGGTAAGATGCCCAAATTTCCATGGCCCTTTTGCAAAAACTGATCTTAGGTCTTCATCACATGAAAAGGAAAATGAAAAAAATCCTTTAGCCATAGTCGCAACCTCAACCTTCCCCTTTAGAGCCCACTTTTTATGAACCCAAGTGCAAACCTCTTCAATACTAGGTCTAGGACCCAGAAACTTTCCCACCAATGAAAAATTCA
The DNA here is from genome assembly GCA_007258455.2 of Sequoia sempervirens. NCBI lineage: Eukaryota > Viridiplantae > Streptophyta > Pinopsida > Cupressales > Cupressaceae > Sequoia > Sequoia sempervirens. Next base: position 150,930,982 of record VDFB02000003.1, read on the forward strand.
TTCTTGCTATGTTCTTCTCCATAATAGAGTTTGTAATGGAAAAAGCAAAGCTACCCTCCACGTTAGAAGAATAAATAGATTTAGATGCAACTCCTTTACCTTTAAGCTTTGAAGAGAAAAGGTCAACCCATCTCTTCCTGAGCAAAAATGACTACCCCACTGGCCAATTCTTTTCCACCGACACATGCTCAATCCAAGAATATTTTGGATTAGCTATAAATGATTCACTAGTTGGGGCCTGCATGGTATCACCAGGAGCCTTTGGAGCATGAACCAACGCCTCTATCTATGAACAACCAACACATGTTTCCTTGGAAGCCTCAATCACACAATGCTCCTCAAAATTCGTAGCTTTGACCACATCCACACCACAAGACCCATCCTTCCTAGAAGCATCAATAGGGAACACGAAAGCATCCTCACCGCATGATTTTACCTTTCCAACAACATCAATAGAAAAGATGAAATCCGTAGGTTGACCGAATTGGAAATCGCCATGATCACCAGGGATTAAGTTCAAATTCATATCACTCAGTCCCACCTCACTAACAGTCTTCTCACTCACCATTTTTTTACATTGTTGTGCAACTATCTCTAGTTAACACTATTAGATATGATTTATAGTAATTTAAGCTTGTATTATTATTATTCACCTTTCTTTTTCTAACATTTTCTTCTGATCATCAAAACCGACACTAGTTTTTTCAAACAAAATTCTCTGACCATCCAATATCTGATCTATGGTTTTAGTATTTGTACTGAGCTTCAACTGCAACTATTGGTTTTCCTTCTCAAGCTATTTTATAGCTACAACAATCTATGACTCAAGATTTTCACAATCTTTTTCTTTTGTTGATAACTTCTCTGTCAACACTTCTTCAACTCTTTTTACTTCTTCTACCTAAACCTTCAAATCAACAATCATCTTTTCTGCAACCTTCAAATCTTTTGATATTTTCTCTTTGTCTCTTGCTTCTACAATTCTGATATTCAACTTCTTGATTTATTTTCTATCCCATAACATATTCTCCATAAGATTTACTTCTTCACCCTTTTCTCTAGAACTCATTTCAACATCACCATTGATAGTTTCAAAAGCCATGAATATAAATTTTCCATTTTCATCACTGGATTCATCTTCATCTTCATCTTCTTCTTTTATAGAATATTCTTCTTCTTCCCCATTAATATAAAAATTTATGTGTTTTATTTTTCCTTTGAATGTTCTTTGAAAATAATTCTTTCCATTATTTTGATCAACATTATTAATATTATAATGAAGACACTTAGCCATAAAATTTCCAACATTTCCACAATTGAAACATTTGAAAGGTAATGTATGTTTGTACTTACTAGAAACTCTTTGTAGCTTTCTAAAAAAATTGCTTCTTTTGGATCTGAACCATAGTAAGTATCTTGACAACCCTACTTTAGAGACACTCTAAAAGCAACTTATTTTCTTATAGAATATTCACTTTCAAATCTCATCTCAAACATAGTTATTGTTCCATGTAACTCAATTAACTTTATAATATTCACATTTTAGCTTCTTCAATAGAAGAAAATTTAGGATCAAACCTTCTAGGTAAGGATTTGAGTACCTTTTTTATGATAGTATTCTCCTCCAAAGTTTGACCAAGACCTCAAATATGTTTTACAATTTCTTCGACTTGAAGCATAAATGCAACAATTTTCTCATATTCTTTCATCCTCAGACCTTCAAACTAAGCTCTGTAAGTCTAAAAATTTTCTTTTTTGATTTGTCATCACCTTCATAGATAGTTTCCAATCTTTCCCATATTTCCTTTGTTGTCCTGCAATCTATCACCTTTGAAAACTTATTTTTAGTCAAACCACATAAAAGAGAATTTTTGGCCTTAGTATTGATTTCATAAGCCCTCTTTCCAATCTAATCCCAAGGAAGTTTGTCAAGAATTTCTTATCCCTCTATAACTAAATTCTATAATTCCATACCTAAATCCATTAGATATGACTCCATACTAACTTTCCAAAAAGAAACAATAGATCCATCAAAAATCAGTACTTTGTTTCCAAAAGAACTATATGGTGCCATCCAAAATCTGCCTTAAGATATTAAACTCTTTCAAAGGAACTTAACTCTGATACCAACTAAAGGACACACAATCTACTAAGAAGAGGGGTGAATCAGTAGATCCAAAAAATTACAAAAATTATAGAAACCTTTATAATTACTATATTTTTCAACATGAAGATCATTGAACCATATAAGATAGTAAGTAAAGTAATTAAAGCACCACACAAGATAACTCATAACAGGAGTTTTTTATATGGAAACCTAGAAAGAGAAAAACCATGGTGAGAATCTCTCACAAGAAGAAATATAAGGTAACTTTACAATATGAAGTAGGAACCAACCTACATGAGACACCAATACCCACTGAAACAAAGACACCAATCCCTATTGGAACTATACAATAGGTAGAACACCAATCCTACTGGAATAAAAATTATGGTAGATTTTAAATATGACACCAACAACACACTGATACTGGTACACTCTTTTCTTTACACTTCTACTATGACACAACTATACATCCCACTATAGTAATTTCATTGTGATCATTAATGGATGCACTCCATTATATACACAATTTCTACAATGCATATAAACATTTTAAATAAATACATGACACTACATTGAAACTCTACTATTTCGAACATGGATCCACACCAACCTAGACAACATAGGATGGACCTAAATTCAAATTATATGAAGCATATAATACAAACTTCCAATATTGCTACCAACAACTCTTCACACCTTGTTCCATCAAGGGAACCTTAAACAGGTCCTATCCTCACTCCACACACTTGAAGTCATTATCGCATGCTTTTAGGAACATAATGATCTACTGAGAGGGGGGTGAATTAGTAGATACTAAAACTTTAGCTCTTAATTTTTTTTTTGAAAACTACTTTCTTTAACCCTTAATGTGCAGATATTAATCATGTGATATAGAAATATGCATGCACACAAAAACATCACATAACACCAGATATACGTGGAAAACCCGATATGGAAAAAACCATGGTGACTAAGGCTACTTTAGTCTACTGCTAAAATCCAACATCACAATCCAAATCTCTATTACAATGTTTTAGGGCTACAATCCAAGGAAGCATTAATTACCTAATTTAGAAGCAACCACTTCATGGATGCAACAACACCCTATTTTAGGAGTCACAACTCCATGGATGCAACAACACCCTAATTTAGAAGCCACAACTTCAAGGAGACTGCAATCCCCTAATTTGAGCCACAACTTAGTATAATGATAAAAATTTCAAATATGCATAGACATGGTTATGAAAAACCTATAATGCATCATTACATTCAATACATTATTGCACTTACTGCAACTCACACTCTATTATTGAATTTTTTCTCTCAACAACACACCCCTTCTCTACACTCTCTCTATACATAGAACAATCACTATTCTATCTCGTTGCACTGTTAGTGCAGGAGCACCTAGTTTACTAGTTGCCTCTCATAGGAAATTTTTTGTCTAAATTGAATTCCCATTTGTAAATTCATGTAAAGGTCATATAAATACCTAATTCATTGTATTTACGTTTCTAAATTGGTCACTAGGGGGTTGGTGAAGTTAAATTTGTAAAAACCTTTGTTGTTGAGTTGTCAAAATGCAAAATAGACAAGAATGTAAAAGTGTACAAAAGGACAAAGTACAAGGAAGTGAAGAGCCACCTTGTTGGAAAAGGTAGTTAATTATTTGGAGATGAAGGGGCAGTTGTTTCTTATGATTCAAACATCTTTATAAAGCCTTGGTAAGGTGAGCAAGGGAAAAAAATTTGTAATCTTGAATTTTTTTTTGAATAAACACCTTGTTCTCTGCAATAACAATGCTCCCTTGAGTTTTCAAGTTTATTTTGATCTATACAGTAGGCTTTAGGCTTTAATTACATTCTATTTTCTTAGTCTTGGGTGTTAGACCCTATTTGATAATCATTTGAAGGCATTTAATAAATTTTGGAGTGTTTGAGAACACAATCTCAAGAAACTATGTAAACACTAAACTAAGGGTTTGAGAGTCATTTAGGAAGTCCAGAGCCCCATCCCACCGATATAAGCCTAATAGAATGGTGGGATGGGATAAGTAGAGTGTTTTTATGTAAATTTATTGTGTGAATGTGTGTGCTAAGGTAGGCAAGGCGAGATCATGGAGTTATTGTTGTTGCTCACTCAGATTTTATGAGTTTTACCATGGAAATAGGTGGCTACAAAGTGAAATATGTTTAGAAAGATTTGGAAATGGATGGGAAACCATAGGTTTGCATTGGGAAGACATAAACAGATCTATTTGAAGTAGTTCTAAGGTGGTAGAAGGTTTGGAGACAAAAAATCCAATAAACCCTCATTGTAGGGCTTGTATTGTGCTTGTAATAAGGGTTTGTGTTTTGTAACCTCTAGAAAGGCTTAAGGAGATAAAAAATTGTGGATTCTCATGTTTTTTCACTTGATTAAAGACTATTTTTGGTTATTGAGTGAATTGGAGTTGATTTATTATTGGTTGTGTAGTGTCCCTCCAGTTGCGACACTTTGTCTTAGTTTGATTTAGTTTGATAGATAGATGCTTTAGTTGCTTATGATACTATGTTGTTTATTTTTAGTTATGACTCTGAAATTATGTTGTTTTTATACTCCGTGGATGATACATTTGACATTCTAATCATCTGGTTGTGTTTGTGTGATGATATTGTGATAGACATGTGTGTGATATGGTTTATGTTGTTTATGAGTTTTTATGAGGTTATCATGATGTATTTGAAGTTTATGATATAATGATGCTCATCAATTTTGGTGAAGGAGATAGTGTAGCACTACTCACTCATGAGTACCCTACTACACTGCGACTCTTCTTCATGGTGTGTTTGTCGATATATAATGATATGTTTAACAAGTGATGTTTTATGCAGTTACAGGCATCGGGTATCGACTCCACCTGCTTGTCAGGTCTGAGCATGTCCTAACCCAATGGAATTATGTTGACTTGGAGATAGTGTCAGGTCCTCATTTTAGCCATCATTCTTCATTGAACGAGTATCTTTTTGTCACTCGTTGTTGTTTGTCATTTGGCCTTGTCGTGCCAATCTCATTTGTGCTATTTTTTTAGGAATTAATTATTTATTAATTTAGTTAAATAGCTTATTTGTTAATATATTTGTTTAAATATTAGATTAAATGTTTACATTATGGTTTAATTTATTAAATTAAATTAACAAGTTATATACTTTAAAAGTGAAAGTTAATTTGTAAAAAGTATTTAATTAAATACAATTGTTGAATTAATTGTGCAAATAGGATTTATATGAAATATATTTTAAAAGAGATAGTTTTCAACATGTAGAATATGGATTTGGAGTTGAAAATGTGATATGGAGTTAAATGGTTAAGCTAGAACTGATTGATCAATTTTGAATGCATGATGGACAATTAGTTAAGTTTTGTAATTTTGAGATAGTTAAAATGCATTAAAAGCTTTTGTGTGTGCAATTTTTCATTCACAACAATTTTTTGGAAGAACTTTCACGACAATAGCTTTTAGGAAATTTTTGCATGGTAGTTGTTCTAGAAAAAAAATTCATCTCAGACTTTGATTGCAAGCGTATTATTGGGTAGGATTGTTTTGGATTTCTTCGTCAAATAGCTAGTGTTTTGAGCAGACTTGACAGAAGCTTCAAATTTCCTTTTTAGATCAGTTTTGAGCCTTTAAAACAGGTTCCCTTCTTGTTTTGATATATTTTTATTTGTATTTTTTTGAAAAGTTTGTTTGAAAGATATCCATTTAGAAATGTATATTTTTCTATTGGAAAGAGTTATTTCGCTAAACCTGCACATAGCAACATAGGAAACAATTAGAAGAATTTTATTTTAATTTTTAAAGAAAAACATAAATTTGTTATTAACTCTTGATTTAGAGGATAAAACATGTATTTTCCCTTTTATTTACTTCTATAGATTGGTTTTCAGACTTGGAAATATACCAGATTATTAAGTAAAACATAAAATGGAAGAATAAGAGCATATCAAATTAGAGAGATCAATACGCAAGGAATAGAATTGCATGTTTAGCATTTTCTTTTAAATTTATGGAGTATTAATATATTCCTCTATACCATGCTTTGTTAATTATTCCTGATCTGGCTAGTGTCGTATTTTCCTTCTTAGATGTTCTTTTATTAAATATAAGTCATTCATTTCAGCTGATGAGCTAATGAAGTTGTTTATCTTCTGTATATTATAGAAACCCTGTAGAAGATGACTTAAAAGAACTGACCTATCATTTGCAACTATAGCTTAAGATAATTCATTTTTCTCATATCTTCCATCCAAATTACTAGTGTGGCTAGCATCCCACAGTTAGCCTATAACTTCACTTCACAATCTCTAATTGAAGCTATCAACGCTAATTCCTTTAGAAGGTGCCTGGAACTTTCCTTTATTTATTAATATATTTGGGAACTACTACTTATCTTCTAGAAATAACCCATGAATGTCTGGCATAGAATTGTCTTGGGTGCCTCTTTCATATACCATCGCTTTGTATTTATCAGTTTGCCTGGGTGCACTTTTCTTTGGTCTAATTATTGCTTTTATTTTTATTTGGAATCAAATTTTTTTATTTATGTTTGTAAATCAGTATAAAAACAACATTTTATTCACTATGCATAATAGGGTTTATTTCTTTAGAACCAGGATATTATTGAGTTGGCATAGAAATACATTAGGAGGATGTGTTAAGTATGTAATGGAATTTAATAAATAAATTTGTTTTAAGTGAAGCATAATTAACAGTGTTAAAAAGCTTGAATCATGCCATATATATATAGCTTCTTAATCTTAACTTAAACACTGGAATTGTTAATTAGATCGATGGAAAAGTTTATGTTAAATCTGACTTTAGTGACATCCATAAACTTGTAGATTGTTTAATACTCAATTGCATGCATTAAGAATCTGCCAGTTCAAGTCTTAAGATATGTAAGGTTCAATATTTTTGCGTGATGTGATGATTACCTGAATCTTGTTTAAGTTATTATTTTTCAATTAAATTATGCATGAAAGGTACCTATACTATAATTAGAGATAACTACAAATAAAATTCTTAAATAAATATTGTTAGATATTTAATCTATGATTTGATGGTTATATTTTTAAAAGTTGTAATCTACAATTAAATTGATCTATAGTTGTGTGTACATTTAAAAAAGTAAATATGTATAAATATATTTATTTAAATTTTTTAGCTTTTAAGTGTTTTTTTGTAATGATAAAAGAATTATTATGTTCTTGTTGAAGAATAATCTTGAACATAATACGTTCATGCAGATTAAATGGATAAATTTGTTGAGATATGTTTATGATATCATTCGAGAATATATATATATATATATATATATATTGGTGAATATGAGTCCTTTTACTTCCAGAGGCTAGTGGTTTGATTTGAGATATAAGCTTTTAATGTTTTTTTATCGATGTTTTTAATAGCATGATCTATTTTGGGACTTTTCCATGCAAGAGTTGTTTGTCACCTTAAAGGCGTTTGAATTGTTCAATGATTGGACCATGAATGAGATATGATCTATTATAGTTTTGTTTCTTATGCATGTCGGCAATCCTTGGTAGTTTGATGTTGCGTCATGTTTATAGGAAGAGTGGCTTGCGATAGGGACTGAAACCCTAAGCGGTTGCCAGGGTAACCTATCATGGGTGTTTTGTAATCTAGTGGAAACCTAACTAATGTACTAGGGGTTGGGTAGTATTTAACATTAATTCAGATAATTTGTATTCCTCACCTAGTGCCTTAATGCTCGTTTAAATTAAGGGTAGGTTGAGAAGGCCTAGAATGGCTTAGTCATCTACCTTGTCTTCCTGAAAGGTAATTCAACTCCACATGAGTTTGTCTAGGGGACGAGAATCGGTAGAGACTGCTAGGGTAACTTTGGATGAGGGTTGGTAGTCTAGGAAGATTCACTAGGGTAACCTAGAACAACAATGTAATGACACTCTGTCCTAAAGAATGTTTGTGGTCTCTTATGTAGAGTCACCTTTGTTACTATTGTTTCCTCTGGGGGTTTATTAGTGATCATTTAATTTAGATACTATCATGTTGTTATGATTTTTCCAGCCATGTAATGTAATGTCTATTCGTTGTTGTTTGTTTAATTTTTTTGTGGACTTGTCATTACCTCCTAACATGGAGGGAGTGGACCTTTGGGTTCCACATGGTCGGGAGGAAACCATGCTATTTCCTCCATTGGGTCCTCTTATAGATGTTGTTATACTTGGATAACATTGTTTGTGGAGTAGGTTCGAGTTACTTCATTGTTCGTGACAATGGACATTGAACGTGTTCATAGATGTGGATGTTAGTTATGATGAGATCATTATTTTCTTTTTTTATTTACCTCATGTGTATGAGTGTACTCATTGTATCAACATTATGATGTATCGAGATTTATTAAAATCTCACTTGATGTAATATGGAGATATATATCTTGACTGTATAAAAGTTTATGAAATTGGATCATTCATGAATATGATATGTACTTTTGTTTTATGACTTTAATATTATGATATGATGTTCTTAATTGTAATGTTTAAGTAACATCATCTTGGAATCCTTAAAACATTTTTGTAAACAAATGACTTTAAAAAAAATATATATATTCGATTAATTTGCTACTTTATGCTTTGTTTTATTGGATTCCCTAGCAAGGTGTTATAGGTGGTATAAGAGAAAAGGTTCTAACACTAGGTACTTTGGACATTTGTGAGCCCATTACATTTTCCTAGATGTTAGACTCTGTAGTTGTTTTTTCTTGTTTGTTATTGTTTATTTTATAGCCGAGACTTGTCCTTGATTGTTGTAGGATTGTTCCTAGACATCATGGTAGGGGTCGTGGTCGAGGATGAGTTGGTGGCCATGCGACTAACTACTAGGATACTCCTCCTTAGTGTTTTCATGAGAGTGATCATGTAGAACAACAAGGTCCTCAAGTGGATCATGCAAGCAGGGAACAAATTCTGATATAGCTAGAGGTAGAGGGGGCATAGTTGCATCCCTTACTAGAAGAGGTGCTTGCCCGAATTGGACCTAGACAGGAAGTTGAGCAGGAGGTGGCTAGGGAACATGAGAGATCTCCTAGGAGAGTTATCAATACTGTGGAGCAGGATGCCATTGTTTTTGGGCATATGAGAGACTTGTTGAGGGCACGCCCTCCTACATTCAATGGTACTGGTGGAGGTTTTGAATCAAAAACTTGGTTGATAGACTTGGGACGATTTTTTTCTATGCACACATATGGTAGCAACACCCGAGCTAGATGTGACATTATGCATCTTAGATGTTTCACCTCTACATGGTGGAATTTGGAGGAACAAAAGCTCCATCTCGAGATTGGTTCAGTTTCATGGGACATGTTCTTGGAGAGATTCTGAGTGTGTTTCCTATCAGAGCATTGGAGAAAATGACATGCAGATGAGTTCCATGATCTGTGTTAGATGGCTATGTCTATGGAGCAATTTGAGCATAGGTTCTATGAGCTCAACCAATATGTTGGAATTGTGGATGATGAGGTGATGTTGGTACAACACTTCATCAAGGGCTTGAATGCCCGTATTAGTGGAGTTAGAGTCTTTGAGCTGAAGAATATGGAGGTTGCTATGGAGAAGGCACAAATTGTGGAGGAGAATCTGACTATGGCATTGGGTGGACATATAGTTCAGATAGGTAGTGCTCCTATTGTAGGATTTGGTCCACAAAGAGATTAGATTGAGACAAGAGGTTTCTCTCAGAACCAAAAGACAACTGCTAAGGGTGGATAGTAGCAACATCAACAATGTTACCCATCGAAGAATAAGAATACTCAATCTTAATAGGATAACAGTTCTCGGTCTCAACATGGTGGTGGTTGGAATCAGAATGAGAGAGATCAAATTTGGCAACGAGTTCAATGTGGTCATTTCAATTAGCCAGCACAGAGTTCTCAGTCTGCGATTAGTGGAGGTAGTTTTCCATGGTCTAGTGTACCTCTAGGTGATAGAGGATTCAGTAGGGGTATAGAATGTTTCACTTGTGATCAACAGGGTCACATTACTCAATAATGTCCTCAGAAGGGCACTTCTAGATTTAGTCAGAGATTGGTTGCTTCAGAGCCGACAATAGGAGATGTAGGCAGATCACATAGGGTGTTTACCATGGTGGGTAACTGCCATGTCGAGCACCAGGGTGTAGTGGGAGAGGTTTTTTGTGGAGGACATGCATTGTTCTTTGGGAATCATGTACATCCTTCAACGTCGGGAGTTGATCCTCAGGGGTCGAAAAGTTGACCAAGTACGACTCTAGTGGGATCCTAGTGACGAGTCTTCTATCTCTTTGAAGGATGTATTCTAGATGTGTGTGTTATCCATTTTCTGTTTGCAGGCTTCTGAGAGTAAGCCTTATCCTAGGGGGGAGGATGTAGTGTCCCTCTAGTTGTGACACTGTCTTAGTTTGATTCAGTTTGATAGATAGATGCTTTAGTTGCTTATGATACTATGCTGTTTATTTTAAGTTATGACTCTGACATTATGTTGTTTTTATACTTTGTGGATGATGCATTTGACATCCCGATCATCTGGTTGTGTTTGTGTGATGATATTGTGATAGACAAATGTGTGATATGGTTTATGTTGTTTATGAGTTTTTATGAGGTTATCATGATGTATTCAAAGCTTATGATATAATGATGCTCATCAGTTTTGGTGAAGGAGACAATGTAGCACTACTCACTCGTGAGTACCCTGCTACATGCCGACTCTTCTTCATGGTGTGTTTGTCAATATATGATGATATGTTTAACAAGTGATGTTTTATGTAGTTACAGGTATAGGGTATTGGCTCCACCTGCTTTTCGGGTTTGAGCATGCCCTAACCCAATGGAATTATGTTGACTGATAGATAGTGTTAGGTCCTCATTTTAGCCATCGTTCTTCATTGAACGAGTATCTTTTTGTCACTCGTTGTTGTTTGTCATTTGGTCTTGTTGTGTCAATCTCATTTGTGCTATTTTGTTTGGGAATTAATTATTTATTAATTTAGTTAAATAGCTTATTTGTTAATATATTTGTTTAAATATTAGATTAAATGTTTATGTTATGGTTTAATTTATTAAATTAAATTAACAAGTTATATACTTTAAAAGTGAAAGTTAATTTGTAAAAAGTATTTAATTAAATACAATTGTTGAATTAATTGTGCAAATAGGATTTATATGAAAGATAGATATTTTAAAAGAGATATTTTTCAACATGTTGTAGAATCTGGATTTGGAGTTGAAAATGTGATCTGGAGTTAAATGGTTAAGTTAGAACTGATTGATCAATTTTGAATGCATGATGGACAATCAATTAATTTTTGTAATTTTGAGATAGTTAAAATGCATTAAAAGCTTTTGTGTGTGCAATTTTTCATTTACGATAATTTTCTGGAAGAATTTTCATGGCAGTAGCTTTTAGGAAATTTGTGCATGGCAGTTGTTCTAGAAAAAGTTTTCATCTCAGACTTTGATTGCAAGCATATTATTGGGTTGGATTGTTTTGGATTTATTCATCAAATAGCTAGTGTTTTGAGTAGACTTGATAGAAGCTTTAGATTTCCTTTTTAGATCAGTTTTGAGCCTTTTTAAAACAGGTTCCCTTCTTGTTTCACAATATTTTTATTTTTATTTTTTTGAAAATTTTGCTTGAAAGATATTTGTTTGAAAATGTATATTTTGTTGTTGGAAAATAATTATTTCGCTAAACTTGCACATAGCAACAGAGGAAACAATTTGAAGAATTTTCTTTTAATTTTTAAAGAAAAACATAAATTTGTTATTAACTCTTGATTTAGAGGATCAAACATGTATTTTCCCTTTTATTTACTTCTGTAGATTGGTTTTCAGACCTGGAAATATACCATATTATTAAGTAAAACATAAACTGGAAGAATAATATCATATCAAATTAGAGAGATCAATAGGCAAGGAATAAAATTGCATGTTTGGTGTTTTCTTTTAAATTTATGGAGTATTAATATATTCCTCTATACCATGCTTTGTTAATTATTCCTGATTTGGTTAGCGCTATATTTTCCTTCTTAGTTGTTCTTTTATTAATTATAAGTCATTCATTTCAGCTGATGAGCTAATGAAGTTGTTTATCTTCTATATATTATAGAAACCATGTAGAAGATGACTTAAAAGAATTGGCCTATCATTTGTAACTATAGCTTAAGATAATTCATTTTTCTCATATCTTCCATCCAAATTACACGCGAAACTAGCATCCCAGAGTTAACCTATAACTTTTCTTCACAGTTTCTTTTTGAAGCTATCAACGCTAATTCCTTTAGAAGGCGCCTGCAACTTTCCTTTATTTATTAACATCTTTGGGAATTACTGCTTCTCTTCTGGTAATAATCCATGAATGTCTGGCATAGAATTGTCTTCGGCACCTCTTTCATATACCATCATTTTGTATTTATCACTTTCCCTAGGCACACTTTTCTTTGGTCTGGTTTTTGCTTTTATTTTTATTTGGAATCAGTTTCTTTTTATTGTGTTTGTAAATCAGTATAAAAACAACGTTTTATTCACTATGCGTAATAGGGTTGATTCCTTTAGAACCAGACTGTTATTGAGTTGGCATAGAAGTACATTAGGAGGATGTGTTAAGTATGCAATGGAATTTAATAATTAAATCTATTTTAAGTTAAGCATAATTAATAGTGTTAGAAAGCTTGAATCACACCATATATATATATATAGCTTCTTAATCTTAACTTAAACACTGTAATTGTTAATCAGATTGATGGAAAAGATGATGTTAAATATGACTTTAGTGACAGCCATTAACTTGTAGATTGTTTAATACTTAATTGCATACATTAAGAATCTGCTAGTTCAAGTCTTAAGATATGTAAGGTTTTATATTTTTGCATGATGTGATGATTACCTGACTCTTGTTTAAGTTATCATTTTTCAATTAAATTATGCATGAAAGGTATGTATACTGTAATTAGAGATAACTACAGATAAAATTATTAAATAAATATTGTTAGATATTTAATCTATGTTTTGATGGTTATATGTTTATAAGTTGTAATGTGTAATGGAATTGATATGTAACTGTGTGTACATTTAAACAAGTAAATATGTATAAATATATTTATTTAAATTGTTTATCTTTTAAGTGATGTTTTGTAATGATAAAGAAATTATTATGTTCTTGTTGAAGAATAATCTTGAACGTAATACATTCATGTAGATTAAATGGATAAATTTGTTGAGATATGTTTATGATATCATTCAAGAATATATATATATATATATATATTGGTGAATATGAGTCCTTTTACTTCCAGAGGCTAGTGGTTTGATTTGAGATATAACCTTTTAATGTTTTTTTATCGATGTTTTTAATACCATGATCTATTTTGGGACTTTGCCATGCAAGAGTTGTTTGTCACCTTAAAGGTGTTTGAATTGTTCAATGATTGGACCACGAATGAGATATGATCTATTATAGTTTTGTTTCTTGTGCATGTTGGCAGTCCTTGGTATTTTGATGTTGCGTCTTGTTTATAGGAAGAGTGGCTTGTGATAGGGGTCGAAACCCGAAGTGGTTGCCAGGGTAACCTATCCTAGGATTTTTGTAATCCAGTGGAAACCTAACTAATGTACTAGGGGTTGGGTAGTATTTAACATTAATTTAGATCATTTATATTCCTCACCTAATGCCTTAATACTCGTTTAGATTAAGGGTAGGTTGAGAAGGCCTGGAATGGCTTAGTTGTCTACCTTGTCTTCCTAAAAGGTAATTCGACACAACAATGTCCACATGAGTTTTTCTAGGGGTTGGGAATCGATAGAGATTTCTAGGGTAACTCTAGATGAGGGCTAGTAGTCTAGGAAGATTCACCAAGGTAACTTAGAACAACTATGTGATGACATTTTGTCCTAAAGCATGTTGATGGTCTCTTATGTAGAGTCACCTTTGTTACTGTTGTTACCTCTAGGAGTTTATTAGTGATCATGTAATTTAGATACTGTCATGTTGTTATGTGTTTGTCAGCCATTTAATGTAATGTCTATTCTTTGTTGTTAGTTTGATTATTTTGTGAACCTGTCATTATCTCCTAGCATGGAGGGAGTAGACTTTTGGGTTCAACACAGTTGGGAGGAAACCATGCTATTTCCTCCATTGGGTCCTCTTACAGATGTTGCTATACTTGGATAACATTGTTTTTGGATCAGGTTCCAGTTACTTCATTGTTCATGACGATGGACATTGAATGTGTTCATAGACGTAGATGTTAGTTACGATGAGATCATTATCTTCTTTGTTTATTTACCTCATGTGTATGAGTGTAATAATTGTATCAACATTATGATGTATTGAGATTTATTAAAATCTCACTTAATGTAATCTAGAGATATATATATATATCTTGACTGTATAAAAGTTTATGAAATTGGATCATTCATGAATATGATATGTACTTATGTTTTATGAATTTAATATAATGATATGATGTTCTTAATTGTAATTTTAAGTAACATCGTCTTGGAATCCTTAAAACATTTGTGTAAACAAATGAATTTTTTTTAAAAAAAATATTCGGTTAATTTTCTACTTTATGCTTTGTTTTATTGGATTCCCTAGTGGGGTGTTACAGGTTGCTTCAAAAAAGTGGCCTAATTGTGTGCATTTTTAGTAGTACAGTCCTAATTTCAAACATTCCTTTCAAATAAAGTGCTATGGATTTTAAAGTATGTTGGAATAGGTCAAAAATGGGTCCCAAGATATGCTTTTAGTTTGTGGTGATTCAAAGAGGTTTTAGTGAAGTACCTATTTTTGTTGACTTGGTGTGCTACAAGGGTTTTGGTATGTATTAGCTAAAAGGCGTAATTCAATGAATGCAAAGTTTTTAGTGATTTATTTTGTGTTGAAACAATCTAAAAGGTGTTGATAAATGTGTCAAAGAATTTGGGGAAAGGTTTAGATGATAACCTAAAAGTTTTGATGGTTTGAGCTTCTTGAACCCTAAGTGAGAGAAAGGTGTATGACTGCTACAAAATGCAAATATGGAAAAACAAAGATATAAATGCTTGATTTTGTGTTGTAAATATCTAAGGGATGATTTTAACAGTGTAGTGGGGAATTAGTAACTATTTTGTAGTATGGATGAATGAATTGATGTTATTTTTCTTTGTAAACACAAGTTAGGACAAAGAGGAATATGTTTCAAATTGAATATTGGTTTGGTATAGAGATTTTACAACATGGTTTTGGTTTGGTTCTGATCATTTGATGATGGATATGATAAAGGTTAACTAATAGGTTGGTGATTGTTGTAACATAAAGTAATACTAAAGTGATCTTTGATGGAATAGGGATGTCTTGTGCCTTGAGTTTCTTGAAGAAAGGTTTGGTGTAAGTAGGGTGAGTTTCCTGATTTGAGGAAAACAAAGTTCCTAAAAGTATTTTATTTTGGTGCAGTCTAAAGAGTGTTGGTAGAGATGTTTTAAGCCTGATACAAAGGTGGAATGCTGATGGAAGTGTTTTTTCTTATTGGTACCATGTGATTTTCAAATGAAAGAGTGTGATTTTGGTATAAAGATAAAGCAATTTTAGTTGCTTGTTCAATTTGATCTTCTCCTGATTCAATTGGGTCAGATGTACCTTGATGATTGAGTGTTTGATATGATGCTATTGCATCAATTGCACACTCTCTTCACCATGAATGCAAACACCTAGAGGATGTTTTGTATTACAGTCTAGGAATTCACAAATTATGCATTCTATGTTTGCTCTGTTGCTCTCTCTTTTCCTCTTCTACGCTTAGAATGTTTTTCATTCTATCTCCCTTTGCTACACACTCTCCCTCTATTCCACTACTGTATAGTCAACAATACATACTTCTATTTAGCACTATGTGTGCTAGCCAACTTCACACACACAATAGATACAACTTAGACAATTCTTAGATTGTCTTTCTTTTTCCTTAACTCCACCGATCTACAATCTCTTCCTTGATATTCTCACCACCTTTCAAATATTCTTAAATCTTCTACTAGGGTTTCCTTCATGTTAAAACTTCACCAGCAAGCTACCTTTTCCCTTGAGCCACACACCACTATCCAGCTCATCATTAAGACATTTGATAAGTTTTACCAGGCATTGCCATACCTTGCATCGATCCACACACCATTAAATTTGGTGCAGAGAATTTTCCTTCATTCTCTTCCTATCAAACCCTAAGATCTGGTACACATTAAATGTATTCTCTTGTCCATTCGATCTGATTCTGATCTCAATCACCTCTGTAGTCTATTCTATCTCCTTGAAGATAAAATCTTCATTTACTTTGGTCGCTTGTGCAACTAGACCAATTAATTATTTCTACTATGTTAATTACCAGATTGAAACCCTATTTACACTGTCGTAGCCATTGTAGATCTTTATCTTTGAATCTGGGCCATTGATATCTTTCTTCACGCCACGATCCTACGCTTTCCATTCACTATCATAACTTTAAATCATCACCATCGGATCAGTTACCTTTAATCATGTACCTTCGATCTCCACTAGCTGATGACCATTGTTGGATCAATTTCCTTTTGATTTCCATCATCGATCACATTCAATACCATTCACCATACATGAGGTTCACCAAGACACACATCCAAAATCCACTCATCTTGTGAACTTGAAAATGGGCCCACACAAACCTTGCGGGGTTAGTAGGTTGTTGTAATTTGTCCACCATGACATCACTTTCCACTAGTTGTGTATGTCATCATTGTGCACCATTTGATCTTGTTTAATCTCAACAAATTTTCTTTGTCCCCACAGGACTTAGCCAAGATCCTCCAAAAGCATAACAAAATTGATGAGCACCATCAAATCTTCTTGATCACAGTCCTTGATCATACACCATAACTCATTCCCTTGATGTAATCATTCATTTCCACCTATCATTGCGACATCACATTCCACTAACTACATCTGCTTCCTTTGTAGGTACCACAATGCATGCTGTGAGAATTGTTGATCTTCAACATTCGATCACCACCATTCAGTCTCTACCATTCATCAAGAAATATTGTAATGTTGCTACAAACCCAAACATCAGAACCTCTTTTCAAAGGTTATGAAATTCTAAAAACCCATGATTCACCGATAAATATCTCCTTACCCCTTATTGCTCCATCGAGGAGACTTCTCCCAAACTCCTATTGATACATCAATGTCACGTTGATCTAAAGGGGATGTATAACATCAAAGCACTAGGTAGAGGGGCCAGTCAGCCTTAAAACTATAAAGACATAAGTCACACCTAATGCAACCGACAATCGTTGATACCATTCATTATTGTAGACAAGTTGTCCCCACATAGTCATATCACTACATGTCACCATCCACTATCGTTTCCTTCCATGTTTCATCCTTTCCTTATGGAGTCCCATAGTCACATCAACATTATTGGGTCCTGTAGTTGGCATTATATTCCTATCACCCTATCGTTGGGACTAGCTCCATAGTCCTAGCGATATCATATTGTATCACCAATGGGTAGTTCATCGGGTTGTCGAGGAGATATCCTTTAATGTCTTGTCGATACCACTCTTTAATGCTAATGGGAAGGTCATCACTGCATCAGAGGGACAACCTTAGGTGTCCTACCAATGAAAACACTTGATGACTTCACCTGTCCACCTCATCACCATGTCACTACTCTGTAATCCACAACAAGGATGTGGATTACCGTTTACTCAATCCCATCATGCCACATGTTTGCATCATCACTATCATCCTTATCATTATGGTTGGGTCCCACATGGAGTGCTTCCTTCCTTCTTATCAATCCATTGCTAAGTTGCTAACAAACCGAACCTCAAAACCTCTTGTTAGAAGTTATGAAATTGTGAAAACTAGTGACTTGTCGATAACAAAGAAAACCTTCTCCCTTATTACTCCATTAGCTAAGTCTATAAGTTAGGAGGTTTCAAAACTTGAGAACCTGGAAACATAGGTTAGGAAAAATTGGAATCCCATGACATAAGGTGAAGGGGCCAACCATAGCTATGACTTCAAGGACATAAGTTGTAACCTATGTGACCTACAACCTATAACACCAAGTCACTGACAAAATAGAACTTGCTTGAATGTTGTGACTGAAATTTTTGTACATGTAGAGTTTAACTGATAAACCCTAGACTAAGATCATGAAAAAATGAATGTTGACATCTCCATTGACATTAGGAACTACAAAATACCTTTATGGAAAGCTCTCGAGAAACCTAGATCAAATCTGCTATACAGCTACACTTTTTTATTCTAAAAGAACCCTCTACAACCTCATATTAATCTTGCAACAAATTGATCAACTTTATAATATTTGCAAGATATGCACTTTAGCACCATCAACCTACCACACACACACACTTCCAAAACCAGATCCATTGCTCTCACAATCATCCTCTATCATCATGCCAACAATCTACCTTGCACGATTTAACTCATCACCTTTTTGATACCTTCATGACATCAATGACAACATTATGTGCTCCTACACAAGATCAACACACTTCTCCTCTGATCCTCTCCTCTGATAACCTTTTGGCATCAATGCCAACATATTCAACAATCTGCCTTTGTTGTTGATGGAAAAACTTTTAATGCTCAATGATACCAATTAGCCAATTCAACATTCATACCAATATCATCTTTTACTTTCCACTTCAATTTATGTTTTCTCCAATGCTCATCTTTGAGAATTTGCATGAATTTTCTCTAATGCTCCTCTTTGAGAAATTTCATGACTTTTCTCCCCCTTTGACATCAATGGCAAAGGGATCACTTCTCTTGAAAGCATTCCCCCCCTTTGACAAGTAGTGCAAAGGGTCTAGTTGTTCTCTAATTTCATCCTTTGAAATTCCTTCTCCATTGCTCATCCTTATATAGCTTTGTCTCGTATTCTCTACTTTGACCATTGCTCACTTCTTCTCCCTCATGCTCAATACTTTTGAGCCCTTGCTCATATTTTCTTCTCTTCTTTATCGTAGGTCATCATACTACTACAACCTTCACTTATTCTTAGCAATGGAAAAGGGACTTTTCTCCCCCTTTGACTGATACCAATTGAAAACATTTTTTTCTCTCATGCCAGTTGTCGTATTCAACCTTTTTACTGCAATGGAAATACCATATGATTCAACTACTCTATACCAATTAAAAGAAATATCCAATGCCAGTTGAAGTTCTATTACATGCTCAACACTAATCAAGTTTGATATCAATTATAGATATTCTAATTCATGCTCTGTACCAATTAATATCCTATACTTAACACTAATAGACGATATCATGCCCTGATACTATTATCATTTTGATATCAATTGTGTATGTGTTCACTTTATGCTATGTACCAATTGATATCTAGGACTACATTGTATCAAGTATAACACTTATTTGATACCAATAGTAACTCTCCCTTATACCTTTCTCCATTATTCACTAGCTTCATTTCAGGGTCTTTGTACCAGCTAACCTATTTTGAACCAATATGTAATGGTTTGATACCAATTTAAAAAAAAAATACAAAACAATTTCCTTTTAGCCATAACTCTTCTTCTTAAAGGCAAGAAGCATTTCTCTTAATAGGGAATCTACACCAATTTTTCTTCAATGACCGATACCAAATGTTGATATCAGTTTGTTGCAGTTGACTATCCACTTTTCTATTGATGTTCTTACCTACTGATGAGTATTTCAAATAGAAATAATGTGACCATAAATCTGCAACCATAAAGTCATTAGAAATTTGTAAAACATATTTTACCTAACTTGATCTCCTTCTTCATTTCCATGGATGGATGAAATATCAATTTAGCTCCCCCTAGACTCATGCCTTATCACTAGAAATTAGTGATGTAAGGAAGAAATACCCACATTCGGTGCCTCTTGCTAACATTTCATTCTCCACACCTTCTTAGGATTCATTTCTTTCTTGTAATCTTTCTTCTCAGGAATATGTGAACCATTGTTCACTTTGGGGAAAGTATTCTTCCTCTTTCTCTATACTGCAGGTCTTACAAGATCTATTCTATAGTCTTTAGCTATGTGACCAAATTTTTCATACTTGTAGCACACCACATACATATTCCTTATAGGAGCAAATGAATTTCTATTTACATATTCAGTGCTCCTTCTAAGTGTAACTCTACACTTACTAGCCTTATGAACAAATGGATTACAAACATAACAATATCCATAAAAACATGATGAGTACCTGGTCATAGAATTTCTTTGAGTAGGATGAGGTGGCCTTCTTTGATTTGGCTTCTTCATGTATCTCATCCTAGTAATTTTTTCTACATCAACTCCCTTTGTGTACTAATTTTTCTTTAGGTTTCTAGGAACTGGTTTCTTCATCTTTTTATCTATCATGGGCTCCTTCAACTTAGCAACATTATCCTTATCTCGTTTCTTCATCTCAGTAACGGTAAACTTTTTTTCTTCTTTTTCTTTCTTCACTCCAACAGTGTCATTTTTTGATCTTCTATTTCCAAAGGTATTTTCTTTGGAACAACTTGTGCAGGCTTTCTCTTCCTTTGTGTAGCATCTTACTTCTACTCTAAATCTATCAACTAACCTTGCAGAAGCACTGATAGAAGGAATCTCTTCTTTCTCACAACTACGGTCAATCTTCACTCTTGGTCTTGATCTTGGTCTAGATGGATTTTTTGATCTTAAAAATTCATTTAATGTCTTAGAGCCATCTTTCAACTTCATGCCTTTGTCAATATGTTCCTTGGCTTTCTCCAAATCTCTTCTCAAAGCAACTATGTCTACTTCTAGATTTATGCACCCATCTGATTTAGACTATAGTTCAAATTTAACTACCTCTCCCATCCTCTTAGCTTCCTCAACTTATGTTTTCAAACTGACTATCATTTGGTTAAAACCTTCAAGGCTTTTAGTTAGTGTTTCTATCTCCTTTTGTGCATGCAACTTTTGTACTTAATTCTCTTTCTTCAAACTTTTAATCTCACTTAGAGCACAAATGAGTTTACCTTCAAGGTCCACTTCTTCTTCTTCACCAGAGGTTTAAGCTTCTTCATCTTTATCATACATATCAAACTCTTCATCAGAGGTCGTTGGAAATGGGTCAACCCCATAGAAACTTCCATGTTCAACATTTGATCTACCATTTACATCATATGAACCACTTTCTCTTCTTGTGTGCATATTATTTTTACTATCCTTTTCCTTATCATAATCATTTACTCCCTCGTAAAAATATTTAGAAACAAAATGATTGTGATTACCTCTATGTTTCATGAAGCCATTTCTTGATCTTATGAAGAAATCAGCTTGCTCGGCACTGGGCTCTTGTGATCTAGAGGTAGATGTTTCTTCTTCATCATATCTTATTGCAACTTCACTTGTACTTAGACTTTCGGATGCACTTTCATATTTCTGAATCAATGCCTTCCTTTCTTCTTTACCATCATCTTCATACATTCTCTTCAACTTGTTCCAGACTTCATGTGTTTTTTGACTATGTATTACTTTGACCAACACAAAACTTGATAGTCCATGAAGAATTATATCTCTTTTTGTATCATTATCCTCACATGCCTTCCTTTCAACTTTAGCTATTGGAGGTGTAGCAAGGATTGTGTATCCATTTACAACTGACATCCAAACATCAACTCCTTTGGATCCCAAATATGCTTCCATCAGTGAGCTCCAAAAAATATATCTTGATCCATCAAAGATACGTCCATAATATGCAAGTAAACTTTCCTAACTAACCATTGTGTTCACCTTATCCAAGATCTACCCTGAGTTGATTAAGCTTCTCCTAGGGAACCTAGGGCTCTAATACCAATTGTAGAAACACAATGATCTACTGAGAGGGGGTGAAACAGTAGATACTAAAACTTTAGCTCTTAAAACCTTTTATGTAGACTACTTTCTTTTACCCTTAATGTGTAGATATTAATCATGTGATACAAAAATATGCATGCACACAAAAACATCACATAACACCATATATATGTGGAAAAATTGATATGAGAAAAACCACAATGACTAAGACTACTTGAGTCTATTGCTCAAATCCAATTTCACAATAAAAATATTTGTTACAATGTTTTAGGGCTACGACCCAAGGAAGCATCAACTACCTAATTTAGAAGCAACCACTTCAAGGATGCAACAACACCTTGTTTTAGGAGTCACAACTCCAAGGATGCAACAACACCCTAATTTAGAAGCCACAACTTCAAGGAGACTACAATCCCCTAATATGAGCCACAACTCAGTATAATGATAACAATTTCAAATATGTATAGACTTGGTTTTGCAAAACCTGTAATGCATCATTACATTTAGTACATTGTTGCACTTACTACAACTCACACTTTGTTGTTGAAGCTGCACTCTCAACAACACACCCCTACTCTGCACTCTCTCTACACATAGAACAATCACTATTCTATCTTGCTGCACTGCACACTCTCTTCACCATGAATTCAAACACCTATAGGATGATCTATATTATAGTCTAGGACCTCACAAAATGCATTCTATGTCTACTCTATTGCTCTCTCTTTTCCTTTTCTATGCTTAGAGAATTTTTTGTTCTATCTCCTTGTGCTACACACTCTCCCTTTATGCCACCACTGCACACTTAGCAATACATACTTCTATTTAGCACTCTATGATTATCCAACTTCACACACGCAATAGATACAACTTAGAAAATTCTCAGATTGTCTTCCTTTTCCTTAACTCCAACAATCTACAATCTCTTCCTCAAGGTTCTCACCACTGTTTAGATCTTCTCAAATCTTCTTCTAGGGTTTCCTTTGCTTACAAACTTCACTAGCAAGCTACCTTTTCCCTTGATCCAAACAACACTGTCCATCTCATCATTAAGACATCGGATAGGGTTTACCAGACATTGCCATACCTTATATCAAGCCACACACCATTAAATATGGTGTAGAGAATTTTCCTTCATTGTCTTCCTGTCAAACCCTAAGATCTGATACACATTAAATGTATTCTCTTGTCCATTCAATTTTATTCTAATCTTGATCAACTTTGCAGTCTATTCCACCACCTTGAAGATAAAATATTCATTCACTTTGGTCACTTGTGCAACTAGAATAAGTAATTATTTCTCCTATGTTGATTACTAGATTGAAACCCTATTTACACTGTCGTAGTTATTGTAGATCTTTATCTTTGAATCTGGGTTGTCGATCTCTTTCTTTGTGCCACGATCCTATACTTTCCATTCACTATCACAAATTTAAATCATCACTATCAGATTGGTTACCTTTAATCATGTTCCTTCGATCTCCACTAACTGATGATCACCTTTTGATCTCCATTGTCGATCACATTCATATACCATTCACCATATGTAGGGTCCACCAAGACACACATCCAAAATCCACTCATCCCGTGAGCTTGAAAAAGGGCCCACACAAACCTTGCGGGGTTAGCGAGTTGTTTCCATCTATCCATTGTGACATCACTTTCCACTAACTGTGTATGATTTCATTGTGCACAATTCAATCTTGTTTAATCTTAATGGTTTTTTGTTGTCCCCATGGGACTTAGCCAAGATCCTCCAAAAGCTCAACAAAATTTATGAGTATCATTGGATCTTCTTGAGCACAACCGTTGATCATACACTATTACTCATGGCCTTGATGCAATCATTCATTGCCACCTGTCATTGTGACATCGCATTCCACTAACTACATTTGTTGCCTCTGTAGGTCCCACAATGCATGTTATGAGCACCATTGATCTTCAACATTTGATCACTATGATTCAATCTCTACCGTTCATCAAGCAACATCACATTGTCACTACAAATCCAAACATCAAAACCTCTTTTCAGAGATTATGAAGTTCTAAAAACTCGCAATTCATCGATAAAGCTCTCCTTACCCCATATCACTCCATCGAGGAGACTACTCCTAGACTCCTGCTAATACATCAATGTCTTACTAATTTGAAGGGGATGTATAACATCAAAATTCTAAGCAGAGGGGTCAGTCGCCCTCATGACTATAAAGACATAAGTTTCACCCAATGCAACTGAAAACAACCAATACTATTCACTATTGTAGACAATTGGTCCCCACGTCGTCATATCACTACATATCACCATCCACTATCATTTCCTTCAACGTGTCATCCTATTATTCACTCTTTGAATACATGTCATCCTTTCCTTATAGGGTCTCATAATCATGTCAAAATTACTAGGTCTCGCAGTGGGTATTATATTCCTATTTCCCTATCATTGGGACTAGCTCCATAGTCCTGGTGATATCATATTGTATCACTGATGGATAGTTCATCAGGTTTTCAGGGAGACATCCTTCAATGTCTTGCCAATACCACTCTGTCATGTCGATGGGAAGGTCATCGTTACATTGGAGGGACTACCTTAAGAGTCCCACTGATGATGGAATGTCACTCCAATGAAAACACTTGATGACTTCACCTGTCCACCTCATCGCCATGTCACTATTCCATAATCCACAAGGATGTGGATTACCGTTTACTCAATCCCACCATGCCACATGTTTGCATCATCACTATCATCCTTATCATTATGGTTAGGTCCCACACAAATTTCTTATTTCCTTCTTATTGCTGCATCACTAAGTTGCTAACAAACCAAACCTCAAAACCTCTTGTCAGAGGTTATAAAATTGTGAAAACTTGTGACTTTCTAATAGAAAAGAAAGCCTTCTCCCTTATCACTCCATTAACTAAGTTCTAAGCTGGGAGGTTTCAAAACTTGAGAACCTGGCAACATAGATTAGGAAAACTTGGAATCCTATGACAAAAGGTGAAGGGGCTAGTCATACCTATGACTTCATGGACATAAGTTGTAACTTATGTGACCAACAATCTATAACACTAAGTTACCGACAAAATAGAACTTGCTTGAACGTTGTGACTGAAATTTTTGCACATGTAGAGTTTAACTATAAAACCCTAGACCAAGAGCATGAAAAAATGAACATTGACATCTCCATTGACATCTAGAACTACAAAATACCTTTTTAGAAAGTTCTCGAGAAACTCAGATCAAATCTGTTGCCTATTTACACTTTTGTCTTCTGAAAGAACCCTATTCAACCTAATGTTAATCTTGCAACAAATTGATCAACTTTATAATATTTGTAAGATATGAACTTTAGCACCATCAACCTACCACATACACACACTTCCAGAACCAGATCCACTGCTCTCACAATCATCCTCTATCATCATGCCAACAATCTCCCTTGAATTATTTAACTCATCACCTTTCTGATACCTTCATGACATCAATGACAACATTATGTGCTCCTACACATGATCAACACATTTCTCCTCTAATCCCCTTTTGACATCAATGAAAACATATTCCAACAATCCTTGTAGTCATTGCCACACATGCCTCAAACTTGGAATAGTATGATGAGACTTCTTATATTTCAAACTCCTTGAACACTGAGTCATGCCACCAAAAACTCAAGAAACTAATAGGAATAGTGTAGGCATACTCTCTTTCCAAGCCATAGAGCTACAATTCATTTCTAAAAGAAATTACACCCATATTAAATAATCTCTCTACCCAAAATATATCCTCCTAGACCACTACAAAAAAAATTGATTGCATACCCAACATGGTATGATAAATACATAAACTATCTAAGAGAAATTACTCTATGAAAAACATGATACAAGATATGATTGATTAGACAACTAGCACACTGTCAACTAACACACTACTAGAACCTTTAGATTGTTGTTAACACTTGTACTCCTCACAAAGCTCTAAAGGGGTAACTCCTTTTAAAGCTTGGACTGGTTAGAACCCATTATTGAGAACTTTAAAGTGTTTTGTTCTTTTGCATGGGTCCAAATTCTAATAGATAAACACAATGATATGGATCCAAAGAGTAAGCCTTGCATATACTTTGGGTACCCAATTGATGTTAAACGCTAATGGGAAAGTTCATTAGATGGATGTGAAGTGATAGTGATTCTTTAAAAAAAATGGCTCTCTATCTTTTCTAAGCCTCTAAAATTCCTAAATATCCTCATATTTATAATGGTAAATAAAAATTTCATATTAGGGTTGTGATAAAAAATCCCTAAACCCTAGTCGATGCCCTTTCACTTTATTTCTTTTTCTTCATTGACTACCTACCTTGGTTACTTGTTCCTTTAAATTTTGTCTTTAAGGCCTTTGGTTCATTTTTTGATTGGCTGTGGTTTTTTAACTACTAGTTAAGCCTACTCTCTTTTATACACCTTTAAGTGATTAATTTATTGAAATGAGCAAGACAACTGAGAGGGAGGGTGAATCAGTTGTAGCAAATTAAACCTTCAAAAACCCTCAATAGTAAACATATCCACAAGCATTCAATATACCATTTTTCTGTTAAAATGATTAAACATGAAATGCTAATAATAGAAACTGAAATCACAACACCACACACATAAAAGCATTAGATTTACGTGGAAAACCTAATAAGGGAAAAACCATGGTGAGGATTAGCTCACTATATATGTAATAGCAAAACCGGTACAAAGAGGCTCGCTGCCAGAATAGGACACACTGTCTAAAAAGGCTCACAACTAGGGCTAACTACCATAGAAATAATACAAGAAGATCAAAAAATAATTTTATATAGAGAAAAACTTCTCAATGCAACAAGGAGCCCACCACAATTGGTGCTCACACACTTTCGTTGTCACACATGAAATATTTCAAATGCCTTTAGTTCACTGCCTTCAAGAATCGTAACATGAAGTTCACACTGCTCTACTCAAATTAGCATCACATACACTTTAGTCACATCATTCTTCTCATATATCTTGCTTTGTGTACTTTAATTATCCCTCTTGCATCAACACCATACATTTTTATACCAACCTCTACCTCAAAACTTTCTCCAATGTCGGCACCCAAACATTCTTGTGGTGGATAGAAACAAAAGGCAACCTACATAAATCCTTAATTAAGACCCAAATAGATCTCAATACACTTCAACACAATTCTACAATCCTTGCATGTAGTGTTAAACACAAGGTCATCTAACACTCGTGCAAAAAACCATAAAAATTAAGTACACACTTCCTTAGATCAAGCTAAAAGTTCCAGACAACATAATTCACTTGAACTCAATCCAAAATAATCCATGAACTACTTCAAATTCATCGAATACTTCAATCAAGATTTGCATCAACAACTACTTCAACTCAGGACAACTAATATCCCTTGTTCACATACTGATAAATGAAATTTACATTGTACAACACCAAACCAAGTAAGAACTTGATCACAAAAAGAAAAAGACATTTACAAGGAACTTCCCAAATCCACACAACGTGAATCCAAATAGTAGAGAAACATGAAGCAAATACATTTCTCCCAGACAACAAAAAACACCATAAGATCCACACAGGCCTAGCATCAACATAGAAAGAATGCAGAGCACAATACTAGAGCTCATTAAGAACAATTACACAACACAATTTACTTTTCTTATTAATTTTTTTCAAAAGAACTTGGAAACCAAGTACCAAAACCATCATCTTAGCTCATTACCTCATCTTTAGACTTTGAAACAAAATAATAGCTCCATGTACTCACAACACTTCCTCAAGGTCTCAACTACATATGCACAACTTATTTTCCTCTTTTCACAATTTTCTAAATATCCTCAACATCTTCATCCCATAGTTGATATCATTAACAAAACTAGTCAATAGACATATTGTTGACATCAATGACAACACCATCATTCTTGCAACAATCTACCCCTTTGTCATTGACGGAAACACTAGATGTGAAAAGCCACGAAAGACCACACAACAGTTATGATCACTTTCTTTAGATCCTCTCTCCCTGAGTAAATAAGTTCTTTTTCACATGAATCTCTCTCCCCCTTTGACATCAATGGAAAAGGATAAAACATTTTTCATTTTTCTCCCCCCTTTGACACTGAACCAAAATTACCTACTCTAAATACTCCCCCTTAGGAGTACACCTAACTAAATCAACAATCACAATGACAACACATGACACTACCTACTCCCCCTGAGAGGTAGCCACCAACATTAGTCCAAACAAGAGATAGATCCATAGATCCACTAGACTTATGCACCTCTATATGCATCTAGTTCAATAAAGGAGGGGAAATAACCCCCAAATTATCCTGAAGATACTCAAAAGTATCCTTAGGAAGAGCCTTAGTAAATATGTCAACAATTTGATCCTTTGTAGGGACATAGTCAAGCTTCACCTCATTCTCCATGACCTTATCTCTCAATAATTGATATCTGATAGATATATGCTTTGTCCTTGAATGCATCATTGGATTCTTTGAAATATTTATTGCACTTGTATTATCACATAAGATAGATATGGGTTTTTCAAATAAAAATCTGATATCCTTAAATGTTTGTGTCATCCATAATACTTGTGTACAACATGATGTTGCAATATACTCAACCTCTACAGTGGATAAAGAAACTCAATCATGTTTCTTACTCAACCATGACACCAAGCTACATCTAAGAAAGAATGCACCACCACTTGTACTTTTCCTATCAACACAGCTAGCCCAATCTACATTTGTATAAGCATTTAATGTGAAATTAGTATCCTTGGGATACCACAAACCATAATCGAGTGTTCCTCTTAAATATCTGAATATTCTCTTCACTACTGCAACATGTGTCTCTTTAGGATCTTCTTGAAATCTAGCAACAAGACAAATTGCATGCATGATATATGTTCTAGTAGCAGTTAAATATAGCAATCCACCAATCATAGATCTATACTTGCTCTGATCAACCTTAGGTGACTCATCATCTTTTCTTAATTTACAACTAGTCACCATAGGATTACATACCAATTTGGAGTCATCCATTCCAAACTTCTTCAACATCTATTTGACATACTTAGACTATGAAATGAAAATCCCTTTATCAATTTGATTGATCTATAGCCCACGAAATAAATTCATCTCCCCAAACATTGACATCTCAAATTCTTTCTACATTTCTATAGAAAATTTATTTCACATAGCCTCATTTCTACCAAAGATAATATCATCCACATATACAACTACTATCAAGATTTTTTCTTCCTCAATTTTAAAGTAAATATTATTATCTACGAAACCCTTGTTGAAACCATGTTGTATCAAGTACATGTCCAATCTTGCATACCAAGCTCTTGGAGATTGCTTCAAACCATATAGTTCCTTCTTCAACTTACATACCATGTCCAATTGATTTGAAAATTGAAAACCTTCTAGTTGTTCCATGTAAACCTCTTCTTCCAATTCCTAATTCAAAACACCAGACTTGACATCCATCTGATAGACCTTAAAATCTTTATGTGTTACAAATGCCAAAAACATTCTAATAGCTTCCATTCTAGCCTCAGGAGAAAAATTCTCCTTGAAATCTACTCCTTCTATTTGTGAGTAACCCTTACACATAAGTCTTGCTTTGTTCCTAACAACTACATTCTCATTCAACTCGTTCCTGAATACGCATTTAGTTCCAATTATGTTCTTGTTTTCTGATCTAGGGACCAATTCCCAATTCTGATTCTTATCTATCTACATAAGTTCTTCCATTTCCTTTATTGAATTTTCATCCTTATATGCTTCACTCACTAATTTAGTTTCAACTTTATAAAGTAAACATAAATTTACCTTAACTTCAACAACTCTGCTTCTTGTCAATACACCTTTCATATTATCTCCAATAATCTGATCTTCAAAATATTATTTTGCACATACTTAAGGGTTTTAGAGGTCTTCTCCAGAGCTTCTTCCTCTTCATTCTGTACTTCTTTTTCATCAATTATTCTTTCTACTTCTCTACAATCATGTTCATCTGAAACATATCCATCTACTGCAATAGAAATCTATAAATTTTCATCAACTTTAACATTTGCACTCTCAACTATCTTTCTCAACCTTTTGTTATAACATCTGTAAGCTTTTCTCTTAATATAATATCCAAGGAAACTACCTTCATCAAACCTTCCATCAAACTTTCCTAAGTTTTCTTCATCTCTTTTGATATAACAATTGCTTCCAAACACTCTAAAATACTTCATAGTAGGAATCCTTCCATACCATAGCTCATAAGGAGTGTTTGTGTTGTTAGCTTTAGGTTGAACTCTATTAAGTATGTAAACAACAATATGAATAACTGCTCTCTAGTAGACTTCTGGTAGATTTTCCTCTTTCATCATAGTCCTAGCAGCTTCCTAAATAGTTCTATTTTTTCTTTCAAAAACTCCATTCTACTGAGGAGTTCTAGGGGAAGACAAATTCTTCTTTATTCCATGAACTTCACAAAACATGTTAAACTCATTGGAGGTGAATTCAATACCTTTGGCAAACATCAAACACTTTATTTTCAAATCCATTTAATTCTCAAAAAAAGTTTTAAATGCCTTAAATTTGTCTAATGCATCAACTTTCTCTCTAAGAAAAGCAACCCATGTCATTCTAGAGTAATAATCAATCAAAAGCATAAAGTAACCACTACCTTGTAGACTTCTCACCCTTGTAGGACCAAAAGATCTTTATGCACTAATTCTAGTAGTCTGTTAGCTAATTGTTCCTTTCTCTTAAAGCTACTTCTTGTTTGTTTTCCAAATTGACAACTCTCACAAACTACATTGATAGGTTTTATGATCTTAGGTAAATGTTTCATAGCATGAACTAAGCTAATTCTTGCCAAATTATCAAAATTCATGTGACACATCCTTCGGTGCCATAACCAACTATCATTAATCTATGACATAAATTAATGACCATCAGCACCCTTAAGCTAATAGATGTTTCCATCTATTCTCTTACTTTCAACAATCACAAGTCCAAACCCTTTCTGGATCTCACAAGATTCATCCTTAAACACAAGATTATATCCTTTGCTACACATTTTCCCAACACTCAAGAGATTATGGCTTAATACCTTAACATAGTAGACATTGTTAGTATTATGCTTTCCATCAAAATTGATTGAACCTATTCCACAAATCTTAGCTCCTAAATCATCTCCAAATTTATCTAATCCACCATATGATTAGAGCATCCATTGTCAACAACCCAGTAATTATTATCTTCTTTGACATGAAAAGTAGAAAACAAAGTACCTTCAACCTTATCTTTCATCTTCAGAGTACTTTCCTTCACACAACTTTCAAGGTTAGTAGAACCAAATTCATCTTTTATAGCCAAAAATAAACATTCATTATCATCAAAGTCTCCATAATCAGATTTATCATCAGAAATACCAACATCTTCTCTCACATAGTAATATTTCCTAATCATCTTCCCTTTATTTCCTTTGTTATTATTTATAGATCTTTTTGGACATCTAGAAGCATAATGACCTATCTTACCACAACCAAAAAATTTGAAAGGTAATTTACCTTGATACTTATCAATGCCCTTTTTCATTGTCCTCAAAAAGTTAGCTTCCAAATCATCAAGATCTTCTTCACCTAATTCTTCAACCTTCTTTGATTTCTCGACCTTGAAAGTAGTCTCTAATTTTGTTCCTTTCTTCATTTTTCTCATTTCAAATGCAGTCAAAGTACCAATCAACTGATCATTGGAATATCTATTAAAATCAATTGTTTCCTCAATAGTAGAGATCTTATAATTTTATTCACCACTTTAGATTCCTTAACTATTGCACCAAGACCTCTCATATCACTCAACAATTCATCAATTCTCTAAATGCATCCTTTAATTGTTTCATCCTCAGACATATGCATCATTTCAAACTATTCCTTCAAGTTCTATAACTTTTCTTGCATGACCTTCATATCTCCTTCATAGATGCTTTCTAACTTATCCCAAACTTCTTTAGAAATTTTCAAACTCATAACTTTAACTAATTCATTTTTTGAAAGACTATTCACAATAATGTACCTTTCCTTAGAATTGATCTCATGCGCCTTGATCTCTACATTTTTATTCAGACCATTCAAAAAATGAGTGTATGGAGTATGATAAGCCTTCTCAATATTATATCCATGAGAACACAAATATCCTTCCATCTTTGTTTTCAATAATGTATAATCTAAGCCATAAAATCTAGGATACTCCAAAGGAATCTTATTTCCATCCCAAATATACCTCAAGCAATTAAGCTCTTCTTCAAGGAACCTTTCTCTGATACCAATTATTGAAATGAAAAAGATAACTAAGAGGGGGAGTGAATTAGTTGTAGCAAATTAAACTTTCAAAAAACCTCAACAGTAAACATATAACTAAGAGGGGGAGTGAATCAATGAAATTTCAATGAAAAAAACTAAAATCACAACACCACACACATAAGAACAATAGATTTACGTGGAAAACCCGATGAGGGAAAAACCACGGTGAGGATTAGCTCACAATATAAGTAATAGCAAAACCAGTACAAAGAGGCTTGTTGCCAGAATAGGACACACTGTCCAAAAAGGCTCACAACTAGGGATCACTACCATAGAAAGAATAAAAGAAGATATAAGAAGAATTTTATATAGAGAAACACTTGTCAATGCAACAAGGAGTCCAACATAATTGGCACTCACACACTTTTGCAGTCACACATGAAATATTTTGGATGCCTTTGGCTCACTATCTTTAGAAACCATAACATGAAGTTTGAACTAATCTACTCAAATTTGCATCACATAAACTTTACTCACATCACTCTTCTCATCTATCTTGCTTCTTGTACTTTCCTTCTCTCTCTTGCATAACCACCATACATTTTTATATCAACCTCTACCTCAAAACTTTCTCCAATGTCGACCACTAGCTGTTATATATTCAAATTCAAACTAAGTTGGCACCCAAACATTCCTTTGATGGATAGGAACAAAAGGTGGCCTACATAAATCCTTAATTAGGACCCAAATAGACCCCAATACACTTCAACATGATTCCACAATCCTCGCATGTAGTGTTAAACACAAGGTCAACCAACACCCGTGCAAAACACCATAAACATTAAGTACACACTTCTTTAGATCAAGTTGAAAGTTCTGGAGAACATAATTCACTTGAACTCAATCTAGAAAAACCCACAAACTACTTAAGATTCATCAAATAATTCAATCAAGCTTCACATCGACAACTACTTCAAGTTAGGACAACTAATATCCCTTGTTCGCATACTGATAAATGAAATTTACACTGTACTACACCAAATCAAGTAAGAACTTGATCACAAAAAGATAAAGAAATTATGATGTAGAGAATCAGTGGATTCAAGGGGTTCTAAGGACTCAAAACACTAATTTTGAAAAGATCACCTAGACAATCTCAAATTCTTCTTAAATGAAACTTGATTTCCAAGGCTACAAATACACCAAAAAGTGGTTTCAAGACACCAAACCTCTCACTGAACCTTTACCACACTTGGAACATCATAGGTTTGATAGAATCAAGCTAATAAAACTCTCTTAGAACACTGGTTCATTCAATATTCTATCATTCATACTCAAAAGGCTTATTTGCTTATAGGAATCCACATGACAAAATCGGGTATATCTTTTAAACCAATTTGAATCTCACAAAAAAATGTAGTTTCAAATACCCTTTATTGATTAATTCAACATATCAAAAAATAAGATAGGGTTGTTTTGAAAAGTGACCTCAAAAAATTGACTATCTTGTTGTCCTAAAGGCCTAATTTACTAGAAATTCACCGTAAATTGACCATAATTTTTAGAAAAAAGATCCAACACATGATCTAAAACCTATTTGGGATACCCATTATTTATTTATATAGCATATATAAAAATTATTGGTGGTTGTTTTGGAACAACACCTTCAAAAAAATTTTGCTACACTTGCATAAAGACCTAATTAGGCTTGTTTACACAGGGGTTTATTGGATTTATGAACTCCATACCTTAAATGACTTAGCCAACACCTCAAACAATTCAAAAATTAACTGCACATACTATATCAACCTTCATATGACCAATTTCAAGAGCCTTTGTATAAACCCTACATTCAAAGCACCACTTTTTACCCAAAATCATGAAGAATTTAACTAGGTCAGCAACAAAACTAATGCAACTTGCTTCCCCTACACCTACAAACACAACCAAATTGAAAATAAACCTAAACTAACTCATTCCATTGATTTACAAAGGTTTCCATCGATGGAATGGCCTTATATTCCCCTTTTAGACTCTCAAACCCTTAAAATGAGGGTTCCAAGACAATTTTCTAAAAAAAGTGCTCAAAAAGATTTTAATCTCAATGAAACCTCTTCAAATCAAGTTTATCTAAGTGCTAACACACTATTCTATCAAATCCAATAAAAAATCAGGACCTGGTAATGCTATATAGGTTGTGCAATGCTTGCAAACAACAAGGAAAATGTTGATTTTGCATAAACTGGGTACTTTTATTCAAAATGGTTTTGAGATACAATCTACTACCCTCTTCCACACCTTCACAGTGCTTTTTAAAGATGTTACAATAGTTTCCTAACTACCCCTTTAGTTACAACTAACCAACAACCTTCCCCTTACAAAATGACTCTTCCCATTCTACTTTTTTTATTTTTTGCAACTTTTCATTTTTGCAACAAATGACAATTTTTGTAATTTAACTTTATAGGCCTCCTAGAAAATGACTCAAATACATTTGAAATAGTTCAAAATGAGCTTTTTACAAGCATAACATGATTAAGACTCAAATATTACAAGTTTTCCTCATGAAAGATTAAAGTTTACATGGTGCCCTACACCACATTACAAGAAACTTCCCAAATCTGTACAACTTGAATCCAAATAGTGGAGAAATACAAAGAAAATAAATTTCTCCTAGACAACAGAAAAAAACATTGAACAACTGATTCACACACTAGTGAAAATATCTCACACTGTACAATAATCTAGAAATCTAAATTATGAATATAGCAACCTTTGTCAACCTTGAATAACTTGTAAGATCCGCACATGCATAGCATTGACATAGAAATAACATGGAGCACAATATTGGAGCTCATTAAGAACAATTGCACAACACAATTTACTCTGCTTATTAATTTTTCTCAAAAAAACTTGGAAACCAAGTACCACAACCATCATCTCAACTCATTACCTCGTCTTCAAACTCTACAAAAAAACAATAGCTCCATGTACTCAGAACACTTCCTCAAGGTATCAACTACACATGCACAACCCGCTTTCCTATTTTCACAATTTTCTCAGTATCCTCAACATCTTCATCCCATAGTTGACATGAATGACAACACTAGTCAGTAGACATCCTGTTGACATCACTGACAACACCATCATTCTTGCAACATACTTAACCTTTGTTTTCACTGGGCCCCATAAGACACATGAAACTATTTTACAAACTTTCTTCAATTCACATGAATT
This sequence comes from Sequoia sempervirens, assembly GCA_007258455.2. Lineage (NCBI taxonomy): Eukaryota > Viridiplantae > Streptophyta > Pinopsida > Cupressales > Cupressaceae > Sequoia > Sequoia sempervirens. The sequence goes on from VDFB02000003.1 coordinate 150,966,552, forward strand.
TTAATTTTAATATTATTTCCTAACAAACATGTCAAATAACAACACATGTCCCCTCATCAATGACTTGTATTGGTTCTATTAAAAGATAAATCTTGGCATCTTTTGGTTCTTTTTGATTGGTGATGTGCTCTTTAGGTTCCTAGTATTCCATGAAGACTCTAAGACCCTAAATTAACCAACCCCTTTTGGTAGTTCCTCAAGTTTTCATAGTTACAACATGTCCTCTAAAATATTTTAAGTTATTAAGCTTCTAGCTCTTTGGATGGTCCTCATCTAAATCCTATTCAACACCACTTTCTATCATTTGATTAAGTCACACTAGATATGTGCTTCACAATCCTTTTGTTTTAAAATATTTGTTTCTGTGAACAAGATAAATTCTTTTATTTACAATTTTTTGAGGGGTTAATTCCTTTTTGTGCAAACTTCTTCTATCATAGAGACTTTTGTGTTACCTTTTTTCTCTCCTATGAGCTCCTAAAATCATACCACATGTTATTCCTTACTCTATTCTTTAATTTTGCAAAATATTTCATCTTTGGGTATGTGACTTGCTAGTTATTTTTATTTCCATGAATCCTTAAAATGGCGACAAACATCCAAGTGTTATAACAATGAAAAGAGGTTTCCCATTTCATGCAAGGAGATTCAAATATTTTTTATAACTATTGATCTTTGGAAGATAAATAGTCCATATTCAAACTGGAAAAATGTCTACTTTTAGGGCATGCCTTCATGCATGTGAATATTTATGGGAGATTTGGCCTTTACATACCAAAATTATTCCATATATCTATGCAATTGCATCCATATTTATTATTTTGATCATGAGAAGATTTTCAAAGTGAAGGAGATGGTTACTTTTGGATTAGCAAGGGTTTACTAAAGCTTTTTGAGATTCGCATCTTTGATTAAAAAGTGAGTGGTTCTATCTTTCCTATTTCTTGCTTCCATTTGAAAAGGGTTGGTTTTGGTCTATTGAGAAGGAATTTGAAGTTTAGGAACATAATTAAATATCAAAAGAAGCTGAATTGGGTGTAAATTTTAGAGAATTTCAAAAAACCCTAGGCCCTAATTTATTAATCGAAAGCCCTAACTCTAGAAACTATGGTCAAAATTTCAAGAGTGGTTAAGATGGCTTTGGATAAGGATATAATGGCTCGGTTTCTAGGGTTATCAAAGATACCTAGAATTGGTCAAGTTTCCAAATTTTAACTGATAGGGTAATGGATAAAAATTACTTTTGTAGAGATGCAATAATCCCCATTCATGGTTATACCCTATTCAAATATTACTTCAAAAAATTCCTAGAAAATTGGCCCATTTATAACATCTAGAGATTGGGAAGTGGGAGGTTGTTTTTCCATAATATTTTTATTAAAGTAAAGCTAATTAGAGTTGTGGCCAGTGCTTACAACTTGACAAGGATGACAACATTCAATGGTAAGGGTATTCCTTTGGAAACCCTTGATAGAAATTACATTTGGGAAGTTTTCAACCTAGACACAAATGCTCAACTTCTAATTGACCTAGGAGAATTAAATAGAGAGTACTATAGATTGAGAGATAGTTATAGAGTAAATTGGTTACCCAATTTTAGGCCTATAGGGATAAATAGATAGTTGAAAACATTTTCTAGTGGGGAGTGGGAGTCTTTCAACTATGATATTTTTGAATATTATTCTGTGAAAACCTACTTTATATTGTGTTTGGTCTTGGGGATGGATTGCAAGACACAAATACCAGTCAACATGATAGTATTGACAATGCATATTCAGAGTACAGATATAAACAATCCTTATGACTATGTGATCTTCATCCCAAATGGGATTCATAAGGACTTGAGTTACATTAAGTAAAATGAGAAGATAGTCCATTCAAAATGGTATTCTTTACTCTACCCTATTATTATTTAGAGTGTGAGTAGGATTTGGTCTCCTCATCTACAAAAAAGATATTTTAATGGTCAAAAGAATTTTCTCCTTGAGCAAGAATGGACATAATCTAGGAGAAAAATAGTGATACCTAAAATTACATCTTTGAATAATTCTTTGTCAAAGATATTTTAATAAATTTGGGTCAAAAATTTCATTGGGGGTCTATTGAAAAATTCCTTAGACTAAACGATCTCTAACAAAAATTGGGTTCTTATCATAATTGGGGTGATTTTTTTTTCTATTCAAATGTTATAGTGATAAGGTTCTATGGTTCCCCAGTGGCACCTCACATTTTTCTTGTCTATCTCAGACAAAATTGCATTTTTTAAGATAATCTAACAGTTGAATGAGTTGGATAAGGCTCATTTTAGAAATTAAAAGAAGCATGCAATCTTTCTATCCACATTTATTTTCTCAACAAAGAGAGGGTTTGGAGTTGACTCTAATAAAATTGATACCCTATATAATGATGATGGACAAGATGAGGTGTGACCCTAAGCATTTTATCTATGATACTAGGATAAAGTGCAAACTTGTTGCATATATACATGAGTATGATCTAATTATTGATCTAATCAGGAACTAATCTTCAAATTTAGTACCCATGAAGAGAAGGGAGCAGTGTATTAAAATAAAAAAAATAGAAGAAAGAAGAAAGAAGGTAGATCCTTCTTAAAAAGGTGCAGATATAGAGATTCAAGACCTAATCCTTTGAATCATAACCATGTTGTATAATGCAACCAATTTATTTTATAATTTTCCTTTGAAAATACCCTAAAAAGATGAACCTAGTCCCTCTTCACAAGTAATAGAGAAATCAAGCCTTGAATAGATCACACCTTTGCAACATATTGCTCCTCCAATAGAGTCTTTGCTAAACCACCCTTTGTATTTGGATGAGTTTCCAAAAATTTAGATATGATATAGATGATTCAACCCCCATCTAGAGTTATGGTTGAAAGGCCCTCTAATGAGAGGATGTTAATAAATTTTGAGACTAGTAGGCAAGTGGTGGATGATGTTAGAGCCCTTGCATGCACTGAACTTATGTCAAATGAAATATTCATCACCACTTAGGAATTCAAGGAATTCCTCCTAAGAAATAAGATTGAATCTTTCAAGTTGAAAATAGAGGAAGAAAAAGCAAGAATCACAAATGAAAACAAATATGAGATTGTAGTAGACATATGAGCAGAGGTCAATACTAACATGGAAAATATGACCCAATAAAAGGGGAGGGATATTGTCAAAAAAGTGGATGTTTTATACTACAAGGATGGGATAAATCATCTACATATGCATTTGATACTATCAGGAGACATGAGGGATATGACCCAATGCTATCATCAGAGGAGCAAGTGGTTGATTTGTATTTTTTATCAGGCTTCAATCTAAGGCATGATACCTTGAAAGTTTACTTTATTTTCCTTGAGACAAATAAACCCCAAGTGATCAATGACACCAATGAATTTATGGAAAATTTAATTTTCAAAATATTGGGAGACACTAGTGTGCTTTAGGTAGCAACATTAATTGTGAGCACAAATATGTTCACTGAATCATCAATAAAGAAGTTGGAAGAAAACCTTGTGAAGGTAAATGATTTAAAACTAAAGCTACAAGAACAAGTTAATTATTTCATAAGATTTCTTCCAGCTCCTCAAATTGTGGTAGGAGATAGGAAGATCAAGAGAGGGTAGACCTTACCTTAGAGGTAAGAAATTTGAAAAGGAACAAGAAGAGAATAAAGATATGGAGAAAAGGGAAAAGTATAAGAAAAAGGAATAGTTTTATGAGGTTGTTGATAGTATACTTGGTCATAGGCTATCATTTATTTTAGGACATTTAGAATTTTTTTGGAATGGGTTAAATTTAATTAATTTTTCTCATTCCATTCATCTCCCACTAAATGCTAGGATCAAGAGCATCCAACAAACTTGGCTCTCAAAAAAGTAATTAATTGACAAGATCTTTGAAAGGATTTTTTTTTACACTAATTCCCTTCTTGAATTAAGTATCATTTGGGATAAATTAGACTCTATTGACAACATGGTTATACATGAGAGTTACTAGCTTGCTATGGAGCAGTCCTTTAAGATTTTTGCAAACCTTGAGCATGGAATTATGCATAAAATATTGTTTGATGATGGTAAGGTAAAGGATTATAAGGTCTGGAGGGTTGGATTTAGTAATATTTATCTCTTGGGATCTTAGGTTCTATTTCTTTAGAATACAATATAGGTTAAATATTTCCTTAGATGACTTGATTAAACAAGAGAAAGTATTGTAAAGTTTTCTAATGATGCAAAGAAGTGGATATCCTTTGCAAATAAGAAAAAGTTCATTACCCTACTTGAAAAGGGTAAAAAGCAATCAAATAGGATTAAAATAAAAGATACAAATATTGAACTACCTAAGGTGTACTTAGGCACAACTTTGAAAAACTACCCTACTCAAGTTGACCCTTATTATGTTACCTTTCAAATAAATGATAAGTTAATCAAGAATTACATGATATATCCAGGAGCTTCCACCAATGTTATACCCCTAACAATCATAAAGGAGCTAAGATTGAAAGTTAGTAAATCATATGGTAAATGCTTTGTTGTGGATTCCAAGGAAGTTCTAGTAATAGGAATTATGAAGGATGTTTAGTTTAAATTGGTAGCCTTCCCTAAGAAGAACTTCATGATGAATGTAATAGTAGTGGACATCCCACCTCAGTTATGGGATGCTACTCTCAAGAAGATGGTTTTCAACCATTGGTAGAAGCATGCAACTGGACTTGTCTTATGTCATGATCACTATAAATGGAAAGAATACGAGATTGAATAGAGAAAAAATATCATTTACTCCTATTGAATATCTACAACTAGATGAAGAAGTGTGTTTCATTGATATTGAACTTCAAAACTGAAGACTCTTCATCTAAGAAAGAAAAATTTTCACCCTTCGCTCAAGAAGCAAAGGAAAATGTTCAAGAAAATGATATGTGGTCCATGTATTTTTACTGAGAATTTTCAAAAGAAGCAAGTGTTCTAGTGATCATTATATCATGAAATGGTAAGTCCTACAAATGCTCATTCTCTGTAAAGTTTGAATGCACAAATAATATTGTAGAGTATGAGGCATTACTATTTAGGGTTAACATAACCATAAAAAATAATATCAAGAAACTTAGGGTTATAGGGGACTTTGAGTTAGTAGTGTAGAAACTCAAAATTATCTTAAGCCTATGACAACATTTTCTTTCTAACCCGATATTTGTCTAACCCTAATTTTCATCTTCTTCACACTTTTATAATTAAATAATGTTAATTATATAATTATCCCAATTTCTTCCCTTTTCATCATTTTTTCAATTAAATAATAATTATTTAATTATTTAATCCTTAATTAAATCTCATCCATGATTAATAAATAAATGTTATCATTTATTTAATTATGATAACCTAATAAGTTTCCTCTATAATTAATTAAATTAATTAATTATTCATGTGGTATTATTGTCACAAGCCTATCAATTGTGCACTCAAAATTTGGGAGCTACATTTCACAACATCAAAAGGAAAAGAAGAGAAGAGAAATAGAGGTCAATCAATGATGGCATAAATGTATAACTTGTTTTGATTTTTTTTATTTCATCTTTTTTATGTCAATTTGTTCTCTATTGTTGGATTAGGATTTATGGATTATTTCTAACAATTTGTGGTTTTTTTGTGTGATTTAAGCTTCTAAACACGATTTCCTTGTCTACAAGTAGAAACCCAAGTTAGAGCTATATATGTGTCTAAACATAAGAGACTAAAGAAATATAAGGTTGTTGTTTGAGATAATATATAAATTTTTTATGCCCTTTCTATTGATTGGATGGAAAGATCTAAAAATACGATGGACAATTTCCTTGCCAATATTGCTATTATAACTCATGACAACATTTTCTGGAATATCAAAGGTTGAGGTTAAAAAAAGGACTTCAATTACAAACAATATTTATAGCTAGTAGGTATTCAACAATGATTAATATTTGTTAAAATTTATGCAATGTGTAGATGAATACCATAGACAAGAAATTGATTTTCAAGGTTTTGTTGAGGTTATTGATGAGAAGGTGACCATTTTTGGGAATGCTATTATTCAGTTAAAAACAAATAAACTCTTAAAGGGACTAGGTGGCTTTAGAGAGAGTTTTTGATAATGTTGATAAGTATTATGCAAAGCCATACTTTGCACATAAAAAATACTTGGAAGATATAAATTTGGAAACAAAAATACAACCAAAAAAGTATATATTAGGAAAAGAATAAACCCAAAGGCTAGAGTTATGCTTATTTCCTTAATAAATACAAACATGTGTTTGATTGGTCCTATGATGAATCGAAGGAAAAAGAAAGAAGGATATTTCAACATGAGATACCTCTAAAATCTAATGCCAAAACCTTCAAGCTAAAGAAAAGACCAATCAACCCTACCTTGGCACCTAAAATGTAGCATGAGCTAATGAAACTCAAGGATGGAGGCATTATCAAGCCTATCAACCATTCCACTTGGGTTTCTAACTTTATTCTAGTCAAATATAAAAATGGATACATCATACTTTATGTGGATTTTATAAATCTCAATATTTCTTCATTGAAAGATAATTGCCCATTGCCAAATATGGAGAAAATGTTGCAGAAAGTGATAAGTTATAAGTTATTTTCCATGATGGATGGTTTCTCAAGTTACAAACACGTAAAGGTAAAAGAACCAAAGTAACAATAGGTAGCTTTTTTGTAGATCCAATCATAGTAATAATACATTCTTCTTAGTGATGATATGTCAAGAAGTTAGCGAAAATCCCATAAAGCATAAATATAGGAGAAAAGAAGTGGCAATCAAGAAAGAGGCTATAATCATAATGAATAAATGTGGAAATGGTTGTGTATTTTTTGAAAGCATGAAGAAAAATGACCCATATGTCAATTTATAACTAAAAAATGATCTCATATGCCCCTTAAAGATTTTGGACATCATGCAAGCATCTAGGAGAGAGTTATTGAGTAGTTAAGGTCAAGATGTTGACAAGGACAATAGGTGGAGATTTTTTAGGGTACTTTTCTAGCCTCTAGGAATAGTTCAAACATCTTCCAAGGATCTAGGAGCATCATCACTACTTGGAGCACATTTAAAGGAGCTTGAAGATGCCAAGTCAAACAAGAAACTTCTTGGATGTGCAAAGGAGGTTGGCTTATTTTTAAGTCTTGTAACTTATTCAAATTTTGTTCCTCTATGCTCTCATATTCTTGGGATGAGATATAGGACCCTTAGGATAGCTTTTCAAATTACTTCTTTCTTGTTTTTGAGCTCGAAAAGGAAAAAAAATAGCATTGTAACTCCTACTCTTTCTCGGTCACAACACTGAGAAATCACATTTTGTAAGACATTTTCAAGAAAAGGATACATATTTTAGATTTTCTTTACTGCAAAGAACACCTTTTATCAATAAAATTGAGCTTTTTTCCCATCAAATTTTTTATTTCTATTATGTATGTGTGGTAATTTATATAATTTTCTATAATTTTTATATGCAAATTCTTGGATGAATGTCTTACTTCTATCATTTTCAAATAGAAAAGGATATATTTATGTAGATTATTGTTGGTGTTGCTATGAAAATAGATGTTAGTTGTGAAGAACACCACATTTTCATCCTTCTAAAACTACAAAAACATAGACTTTTCAATAAAATAATGATACATAGATATGCCAAACACATTTTGTGCACAAATAACTAAATTATTGTTTACTTGTGTGAGGAAGACAATAGTTAGAAGTATGACCAAACATTTTGGTGCATCACCCTCATATTTAGATCCATTTCATGTCATCTTTCTAACTCTTTTCATCAATGGCAATAGTAGTATAAGTTAGGATAAGGCCTATAGAATGTTACAATAAAATACAAAATGACAGTAGCATTTGATGGGAGAAGCTTGACATGGATAGACTTGTATGTTGAATACCCTTCAAGTCCCTCAATTTGAAGATACTCATAGAGCACAATAAAATATTCATTGTGGTGATCATGTAAGGACACCTAAACGGAATAAAATTCAAGGAGTATTTGCAAGCAATATTTGAGCTAAGAACATATCAATGAACATATAAGCATGAGATTCAATATCATGAGATGAAGAATGGTAGTCAACAAAAATGGATAGAGCACAAAGGAACAATCAATACAAAGGTATTTAATAAGAATAAGAAGATGGGATGCTTAGATAAGAATAAGATGATAGTTATCACCATTGAAAGAGAGATGATAATCACTATGAGAAAGAGGCTATTCAATGTGAATGACAATATCAACACAAAGGAAAATGTAATATTGTCATGAAATGAATCTCATCCACATAAGGTATTTTAATCACAATAATATAAAATCATGATAAATCTCATCAAAACTTAAAACCAAGGAGATATGGTAGTAGGCAGGTTGTTTGTAGACTAAACCATAACAACAATGAATTCTTCTCAGTCATGATATATCAAGAAGACAGTGTCAGTACCATAAAGAATAAATACATGAGAAAACAAGTGGCAGTCAAGACAAAGGTTATAATGATGATGAATAAAGATGGAAGTGGTTGTTTCTTGGTTGAAAGAATGAAGAGAAATGACCCATATGTCAATTTCTTACTCTTAAATGGTCTCCTATGCCCCTTAAAGGTTTTGGACCATTTCAAATATTTCTTGTACATGTTTAAAATATTAAGGAATGTAATTTTTAGCAATTAGAGAAGTAATGTGAAATCAAAAACATCATGCCACCATCTAGGAGAGAGTTATTGAGTAGTTAATTTCATGATGGTGGCAAGGACATTAAGTAGAGATTTTTTAGGGTATTTTTTATTTCATCTAGGAGAAATTCAAACACCTTCCAAGGATGTAGGATCATCATCACAAGGTGGAGCACATTTCAAGGAGCTTGAAGAGGCCAAGTCAAAAAATAAACTTCTTGGGTGTGCAAAGGAGGTTGGCCTATTTTAATCCTTATAACTTAGTCAAATTTCATTCCTATATACTCTCTTATGCTTGGGATGAGATATATGACCCTTAGGATAGAAATATATACTCTCTTTCAATGATTTTTCAATCAATTCTTTCTTATTTTTGAGCTCTTAAATAAATAAATAAAAAGAATTGTAACTCCTACTCTTTCTCAATCATATCAGTGAGAAAGCACATTTTGTATCACATTTTTTGTTGTAGTTAGGTCGTCATTGATGTAAAAATAGAGTTATAATCTAGTTGTTTGGTTGCTAGAGTCTCTAAGAAATGCTCCACATTTATTTGTTGGTGTTTCTTTGCTCCTATGGTTTGGAATATATCTATATATTACGTCAAATAATTTGTGATCCAAATTTTAGATCATTTTAGTTATAGGAAAGTCATTTTGGAAGTGATAGTTTGAAGACTATGTTGGTTTTGTGAGGATGCTCACACATGTGCAAAGTTTGGCTCCGCATTCCTCCATGTTTGTAGATAGGTTTGTGTGTATCAAAACTTAAGTTCAATGTTTTGTGAAGGTTCTATATCCAAAGTTTCATATCATTATTCCTTTCGTAGAGAAATTTATATGTTGTAGAGTGTAGGACTATATTGTTAGGCATCTAGTTTTAATGTTGGTTGGCTTGCACCAACTTGTTGTTGCATGAAGTTGTGAAATGGCTAGTGGAGAGTGTTCTTGAGTATCATGTAATTTTTTTTTCTAATTTTCAAGGTGTTTTATATTTTCTCTAGAATAGGTTGTGGTCTAGAATGAAGGTGTTGTTGTTTTATGCTTTTTCCTAGTCAACTAAGGTATGTTTAATAGTGTGTGCCATAAGTTCAAGGTTGTGATGAGTTCAAGGAGTGTTTAAAGGTGTTGTATAGGTCATGTTGACTCATTTGGGAGAAGCACAAGTATTTTTTAATATTTTATGAGTAATTCTAATGTTATGATGGCTGACATGTTACAAGTTTCATGTGTTCTTTCTTAAGGATGACTTAATTTGAATTTACAAAGCTTGTGGATGTTGTTCATTGAAGACCAATATTGAGAAGAATGTTTAAGACTAGGTTAAGTGTGTGTTGGAATCTTCAAGGTGTGTTCATCTTCTTGGTTTTGCATGTAGTTCCTTTTGGGTCTTTCCTTCTACATGTTTCATGTTGTTGTTTGATCTTTGGTCAACTTGTAATTGTAATATTCTATATTGTAGGCTCACATATGTAATGAAATCAATGTAATATCATGTATATATTGTAAACCTAGTTGATCTAGGTTGAGTGTCAATCAGATAATTTGAGGATGTCTAATGCATTGTAATATTTATGTAAGCAACTAAAAGAGAAAGCGAAGAAGTGGTAGATCCTATCTAGATTCAATTTGATCATCTCTATGATAGAAGAGAAGTGAAGAGTGTGCCTAATTTTTTTCTCAAGATAGTGAGCCAAAGGAAATTTTTTTGGAAGGTTGAAATTAGTGAGCTAATACGTTGTAGTGAAGATATTTGAAGAAATTGCATAAGAGTTGTCAAAGTAGAATTGTAATCATCAAAAGAGAAGGGAAAAATCAGCATTGCAATCATCAAAATTATTGAGCCTAATTATTAGATTTAGATAGTGGAAGGACTGTAATTCTATAATCATCTCTCATTTTTTTCTTAGATTAGGGATTAGTTGGGTGTAGCCATAAAACAAAGTCTGCAAGGAGTTGAAGCTTCCTTGGGAATGACCGTAAAACCTTTTGAATGAGTAGTAGCTTCCTTGGGTTGCATCCCTAAAACAAAGTTGTAGCTGTCATTCATTTGTGAGACTAGATTATGATAGTAGCTTGTAATAGCATTTCACACTATGGTTTTTCCCCTCTAAGGTTTTCCACATACATTTTGTGTTATGTGGTGTTTTGAATTGTGTTTATCTTTCATGTTCTTTCTTATATGGTAGAGTTTGAAGTTTATCTTGTTTCAAAAGTTTTGAGATCTAATAGAATAATAATTCACCCCTCTCAATATTTTGGTGTGTGTTCAACAATTTTTATCAAATCTTGTTTCCTTCAAAGAATTATGACAACTTGAGGAAGATCTGATATGGAACAAGAAGGACCTCACAAGGTGACTAGATTTGATGGAACAAATTTCACTTTTTGAGGTATCAGATGGAAACCCATATGTCCTCTTTAGGGTTTGTTGTTTAGAAATCTATCAAAGATGGATATACTATTCCTACAACTCCTCCAAATAATCTGATTGAGATAAGAGCCTATGGGAATAATGGAAAGGAAAATAATTCTATCTTGAGTGGGATATCAGATTCTGACCTTGCAAAAGTAATTTACTACAAGTCAAAAAATGAGGTCTGGAATAAGCTTAGTGGCATCTATGGAGACATCAAAGTGAAGCAAGACAAGTTTGAGAACCTAAAGATGTCAGAGGATGAATATATTGCAAGATATGTGCTTTGGGTAGATGAAGTGGTCAATGCAATCAAACGATTTGGTGAAGATCTTGAAGAATCTGTGGTGGTCAAAAAGGTATTGAGATCTCTTCCTAAAAATTATAGCTCTAAAGTATCTTCTTTTGAGGAAGCTAGAGATCTAGATCAAATTTCAATGGATCAACTATATGGTTCCCTTATTGCATTTTAAATGAGATAATTTGATCAAGAATTTCCAAAGAATGAAGCTACTTTCAAAGCTAGTAGAAGGAAATATATGAAAAATATGATCCAGATAGTGACATTGATGAAGAGGAAGCAAATTTTGCAAGGAAGTTGAAGAGAGGTACTAGAAAGTACAAAGGTAAACTATCTTTCAAATGTTTCAAGTGTGGAGAGGTAGGTCATTTTACTTCTAAATTTCCCTTGAAAGATTCTAATAAGAGAAATAGAGAGCCTAGAAAAAATAAGGTTAAGAAGAGTCTCAACTCCATGGAATATTCTTGCTCTACAAAAGATGATGATTCCAATGGTCCGGATAATGAAGATGAAGTCTTATTTTTGGCTGCTAAGAAGATGAACATAAATATAAAGATCCAAGTGTTATGTGTACTAATTTTCATGCTAAAGATGAGGAAAATTCATGGGTGATTGATAGTGGTTGTTCCAACCACATGACAAGAGATAAGAGCAAGTTTACAAAACTTGTGAAGTGGAATGGAGGCATAGTCAATCTTGGAGATGATACTTAATGAAAATCTATGAAAAGATTCAATAAGTATGATGGAATCAGAAAAAAAAAGATATTATTTATGTCAAAGGTATCAGGCACAATATTCTTAGTGTGAGTTAGATGTACAAAAATGGATACAATCTCCTATTCAATGAGAGTGGATGTGAAATAAAAAAAATAAAGTCAAGAAAATTGGTTGTTGAAGAATCTAGGAAAAATGGTGACATATACAGCCTAAGGGATGTTAATGGGAGAACTTCTTTTTTGGGACAAGTAAGTCAATATTGGATTGGGCATAGGAGAAGGGGGCACATCAACTTTGACAATCTTGTGAAGATCAGCTCATTGCATGTGGTAAGAGATATGCCTAAGATAATCAAGCCTGCAAGTACATGGAAGGAATGCCAATTTGGAAAGAAAACACAGATAATTTTTAAGTCTAAAGAATATTCTTCTTGTAGACCTTTGTATTTGATATTGTGACCATTGTAGACACTAATTTTTTTCCCAAGCTTGTGACTTCTAGATTCTCCATCATTTCCCTTTTCGACTTTGATAATTGAATAATTTTAATTATTTAATTAATTCATTTCTATCTTTAATCTTCCTTGATTAATTAAATAATTTTTTATTTATTTAATTGCATCACTAATTAAGGCCCTTTCTTTCTAAAATTAAATAAATCTTTATTTATTTAAATTTTATCCACTTTCCTCTATAATTAAATAATTATTTTAATTATTTAATTATTCATTAGCCTCTTTTGTCATAAATTAAATAAATTTTATTTATTTAATTTGGTTCACTCTCTTGAATTTTGAATTAAATCATTATTTAATTCAAAAGGTCATTTTTGTCACATTCTTCTATAATTAAATAATATCTTTATTATTTAATTATTCATTGGCCACCTAAATTAAATAATTTTAATTATTTAATTTTCTCTCACCTCTCTATCCATGTCGATCCTTATCTATACATGTCTCAATTAAACTCCACCCTTGATTAAATTATTTATAATTTAATCTTGACCATTGATCCTTATCATTTAGCCTAACCTTAGTCCACACTTCATCTTTGATTCTTGGCCATTGATTATTGACATTCAATCTAATTATCCCTTCATTCAAAATTGTGGGTATGTGCAAGATCATCATGGAAAAAACATGCCCTTAAGTGGCAAAAATTTAGAAAAATCAGAGTTAGGAAACTTGACGTAAAAATTTGAATAAGTTATCTATATTATTTCAAAAATATGCAAGAATAGAATCTGTAGCAAATTGAATGTAGTTTCTAAACTACCAAGTTTATTTTTATTTTTTAAAATCTATTTGGTGAAAATTTGAAATTTCAATGCAGTAGTACTTAAATTTTAGGGAAAAAATAAGAAGTAGGTGTCATCTGACCACCCTAACCACAATAAAATGATAATATTTTTTTATAATATTTTAGATATAAGTAGAAGACTCATGTCCCGATGTCATGCATATATTTTTTGTAATTTTTTCCAAGTAAATAATTAATTATGAATTTTTATTACAACTTTAAAAAAATATAAAACTTGTATGTCGACCACCTTAACTTGGTCAAAACTTCATGAATTTTTTTTTTTTAATCCTATAGTATGCAAAGCATAGAATGTGACACATGTTTCAGATTCAAAAAATGTGATATTGTTTGAAAGCTATAGATGTTTTTCAATCAGCCTATCAATCAGGACTTTAGTTCTAATTCAAATAGAAAATGAATAATAATAATTTATTAAATTCAAAGTAAAGAATAATTTATATTTGTGGAAAGCTGAGAATCTCCTTTAAAAACCCTTTTCATTTCATCAATTTTGGGTAAAAAACCAGTTGTTAGCCACATACCCTACACATACCCATCATATCACCACTTTTTGGCCCATCATGATCCTACACATACCCTTGTCTTTCCTATAAAAGACCTTGTCATTGTCATTTGTCACCTACCTACACAAGCTTATGAGATCTTATGCTATCTTGCTATAAAGTCTATCAACATCAAGTCAAGTGCATCCATAGTCAATTAGAATCTTCAATATTTTGCTTTGTCATTGTCATTAGGCCTATTTGCATACTCAAAAATCTAAGGGAAATTATCATATTAAGCAAAATGAAGAAGTGCAATGGAGGTGAATCAATGGTGGTATGAAGACTCATCGGTAATATTGTTTTATGTTTTATGTCTTTATGCTTATTTGTCCTTCATTGTTTATTAGGGTTTGATTTATATGCTTTTATTGCCTAATCTTGATAATTTTAGCCTTGATTACATTGGTGAACCTGACGTGAAAGGAAAATTTTGCACAAATTGTACAAAATTTTTGGTTTTGCAAGTCATAGGTATGGATTGATGCAATCGCTAGCAGAAATGACACAATTATTTTTTACACAATGCCCCAACTTTGACGTCGAATGATACAACTACTTCAGATTAGGGCACACCTCGACTTTGTTTGTTCTCTCAATTTTTCTAGAAATTTTTGGTCATTTAATTTTTAGTTTCCTTAGATTAACCCTAGTTGCATATCATATTAGTCCCTATTTGTTTGGATTTTGTTGTATTTTCTATTATTTTGCAGGTTTAGGTTAAACAACACAATCAATTGTCATTCACCACAACTAGCAAGGGATTAACCGCATCTACTATTGACCTTGAGCCATAATTAATTTCCTGAGCTACAATTGACATCCCGAACAATGCATTCACAATTCCTATGATGCAATTTCTTCTGGTTTTGAGCCGTAACTATTATTTCTATGATGCAATTAGCTATTACTTTAAAATTTAGGTTTTCATTCAAAAAATTTAGCTTAAATCTCTTGCATTCCATAGCTTAGGGGTTTTCTATTACTGATATTTGATTTCCATCATGTGGCATAGGTGGAAAGGAGGCATTTCACTTGATATTATTAATTTGTCTTGTATTCTTTTCATACTCACTCGTTGGGATTAAAATTAACCTCACATCTACACGACATTAGGCTTAAAATTTAAAACAATTTGCATCTTTTCACTCATTGGTCTAAAATTAACCTTGCATCAAGTGTCTTTTTCACATATTGCTTTGAGGGTTAAAAAGAACAATTTTTTTCATTGTCTTTTGGTTTGCATCTTTCCTTTTGGTGTGTATGCTATTCTCTTGCACCACTTGATCTTGAGAATCAAAAGCATCTTTTGGAATTTTTATAATCACCCACACATTTGGTTTTGGATTTAAAATAAACATCATGCAAGTGTGAGAAAAAAGGCATTGTGTATGCTCTCTCCTCACACTTCGTGCAATCTAGGAGATAAAAAAAACATATTTATTTTGCTTTTGTTTACCCTTAGAGGGTCTACCTCGAAAGAGGGAAGGACCCAAGTGGTACTTTGTTTCGGTCCACTATATATATATTCGTGATTGTTGGGAGATTCTTCAATCACTTGGTACATATGTCCTATATAGATGAGTGTCACCCTCAGTATCCATGATATACATCAAAATACTTTCTAACAAATTTATTGGGAGGCCTCTTTATAGAGATAATATCACCTCATGTATAAGCACTGGTATTAACCTTGAAACATGGATTAAGAACCACTTGTTTTAGAGGCCAAAAACCCTTTTACTTGTTGGTGCAAGAATAGTCATTCTGAAGTCACCCTACATTCCACCATTCATTGTGGAGACAAAAATTCCCTTGGTTCATAAGATCTTAGGATCTTCAAGGGTAAGATATTTTGGTGTGCCCGTGTGGTGTAAGGGGGAGCCAGTGTCACCAAGATCTCTAGTTGTCCACTTTGTTTAGGTGTTTGGAGCAATCCAACTAGGGACTTAGTAGGTAGTATCCTTTCTATCCTAGGTTGTGCATTGTCTACGAGTGTCTTCTTACATTACATATTACACATTTACACATTCAGACCAAACCAAAACAAGTTTTTTCAAAATTTTTGTTATATTTTCAAAAATAAAACTTCACAAAATCACCTCAAAATTGGTCAAAATTTAGTCAAAACCAAGCAAGATACATTGTGAACCACAACTAATTGTCATTTTCCGCAATTGTGACACTGAAAACCACAACCACCATTTCCAAAATGATGCAAGTGACTATCATTCACCACAACTAAGACCCGAAATGATGCAATTTCCTGCCACTAAATTTTTTAGGGGAAACTAAGATAAAGCCATTTTCTGATCAATCCTAGGTATTACCTGGTTCTTTGATCATAGAATTTCAAATTTCCAAAACCGTCATTCATCATTCATCCATCAATAAATCATTGCATACCTTGCATTGACCATAGGAAAAACATTAGGACATCCTTTAGCTTGCATTTACCTTGTTGTAGACCTTAGCTTTGGAAACTTGTCAAACTTGAGCCTAGTCCATAGTGACCAAATCAGATTTATCTTGACTTCAACCTTTTTCCATCACCTTATTCCTTTGTCATTTAGGTTGTCTCCTTAACTCACAAGGCTAGTTTGAGACCACCTTTGTCAAACCTTTCCATCTAGTCATTACTATCATTGAAGTCTTGATAAACCATATTTTAAGCCTTCACTATCTTAGTTTGATTAAGCTATCTTACTTTGGATTTTCCATAAGATGCTTAATATTCACACCTTTAGTCATCATCCTAGGTCATATTACTATTTTACCCATAATTATTTCACACTTGAATTCCATTTGGTATACCTTAGACATTATTCAAGACTTTGTGGAATTCTTGACAATTGACTATTGTCACTTTGGTTCCTTTTCTTGACATCATCCTTAGACATCATTTAATATGCCTTGAAAAATTCAAAAAAATAGTCATTTAACATAGAAATTACCATAGCTTGGACCTCATTGTGACACTATCCTATTGACATCTTGACATCTTTTCACTTTGAATCCATAACTTGGTATCATCCTTAGGCATATCCTATACTTGAAAAATCCAAAAACATAGTTGCATAACCTTGGTCTTAGACATACCTTTGTCATACATAGACATAATCCTTGCATAGTCACCTCAGACACCATACCATATCACCTTCACATTCATTCCCCTTTTGTAAGTCTTATATGGTCGAAACAAGGTTGCAAAGGAAACAAAAAGAAATGGCCTTTCAACAAGATGATGAGTTTGTCAACCCCTTTGGCATGCCTTCCCAAAGGGAATCTATACCACAAAATTCATTCCCTAATCCATTCAAAAAATTTATCCTTAGAGACCAACAAGGAGCTATCACCATAGAAGAAATAGAAGCTACCACACAAGATCCTGAAGTAGCCTCTTTTGTGGATGAAATTGTGGCATTAGACCCTCAACTTTTCCTAGCTAAACTTTTTTCAAAAGGAGCCACACTACCTCTTGGGTTTTATGTCATTACCATCCAAGCAGTACCTTCACCAAATAAACAAAACCAAGGACACAATATACCTACTTCTAGTGGCTCTATCCCACAAGTTAACACATCTATTCCTTTAGGAGGAAGTGCACAAGATGCAACATCAATCCATACCTCACCACTTGGTACCCAAAATATGACACAAGGCATGACACAAGGAACAATGATAAACATGAAAAAATCCATTACACAACCCTTTTGTGCCTCATCCAACCCATTTTCTACATTAAACACTATGGGGGTATCATCCTCTAATCCGTTTGGCACAAACATTTCAACCAAGAGACCAAAGATTGTCATCAACAAGACTCCAAAAATGAATGTTATACCAAACATGGGGACCTCTCAACATACCATTGTGTCACAACAAGGGCCTACCCCTCATACACATGTGAAAAATAATACTCAAGGCTCCATTCCACAGAACACACAATATGACAACCAAGGCTCGTTTACACCTCATGGTAACCAAGGACCTCTCCCACAATATGGAAACCAAAATCCACACGGTCATACTTTTACAAGCTCATGGCATACCCAATCCAATATTCTCCATAACACTCACATTCCCACCCATAACCAAAACACTTCAAACCAAACACCATCTTACATCTCCTACATGCAAAACCAAAACCTGTCACATACACATGTACCAAACCAAAATTCGTTCCATAACACTGGAGTCCAAAATGCCAACATGAACTCCCAAAACACACAATATCCATCATTGACTCAAGTAGATGTCCTAGACACTCAAATTATTTCCTTACAACAACAAATGGAAACCATGCAAGTTTCCAACAAGAAGAATTATTCCATGAAAGACTTATGCCCTTATCCATTTGACAATTTAGTTTATACATGCCACCCTTCCTACATGGCTATATCATGCCTAACTTGCCTAAGTATAAGGGGAAGGGAAATACTATTAAACACATAAGAGAATTTTTCATGGCTTTTATAGACATTGCATACAAACCAACATATTTAATGAGACTTTTCCCAAAAATTCATATGTGCATAACACTTGAGTGATTTGCACACCTGCCAACTGGCATAAGAACATGGAGAGAACTAGCAGAAAAATTTGTGGAACACTTTTCATTCAACATTGAAAACGAAATAACTATCGCCACCCTATGCCATACCACACAAGAAGATGGTGACAAATTTTTTACCTTCTTCCAATGATGGAGGGATTTTTCTAGTCGATGTCCTGTTGAGATACTTGAGAAATAAAAAGTTGTCATGTTCATTGAAAACTTCAACTCAAACTTGAAACATGATTTATGAGTGCAATGTTGTACTTCATTTTCCAACCTAGTGGAGAAAGGCATTGTCCTTGAAAAATCCCTCATTGACAAGGGAGAAATCAATATTACCAACAAAAAAATGACCACATAAAAATACCTCAAATGACGAAGGAAAATAGTGAGCTCATAACAATAATGTGACTAATGATGAAGCCGTTGATGCCAAGACAATGTACACAGACCCTACCATTACACTAAGAGGAAAAAATGCATCTAACAAGACTCCTAGACCTCCCAATCAAACAACAAATACTGTCTAAAACACTTAAGAACAAGAGCTCAAAGGAAGTTCCCTACAATACATAAATACACTCAACTTGGGGAACCTATTGAATCAGTCTTTAAAAAACTCTTGTAGCACAACATCATAAAACTTCTTGATGCAAAACCATATGACCATGGATAATTCAAACCATCATGGTGGGATGACAATTTCTTTTGTGACTATGATTGAGGTAAAGGACTTTCCACTACACAATTCTAACAACTAAAGAGCATCATCCAAGATCTTGTTGAAAATGGAACTATTGAAGTCAATGGACAGAAACAACAACATCTAATAGAGACCATAAATTCTTCATTTATCCTTTACATGCCCATGGAAAAGGAAAGGCCTCTAGTTTTGGTAATAAGACCAATAATAATTTTTCCAATTACACTAATGCCAGATTTGACTATACCACCATAATAAATCATATTCACATGGTTGATGACCATATCAATACCGTCACCATAAAGAAACTACCAGAATGTGTTATCAAACACCCATTGCACCAAGGTGACTATTCAAGGTCCTCCTCTACCATAGCAACAAAAACCAAAATCCTAATACAAGTTGCTTGACCAATTGGGGAAGACCCCCATGCAAATCTCTATCTTGGATTTATCGTGTATATCACTTGATCATCAAGCCATTCTTGACAAATCCCTACAAGACACTACCGTACCCACCAACCTTTATGTCAATCATTTCCAAGAGATGGTAGGCTACTTGACCAATTCCCATCACACCACCTTTTCCAAACAATACTATTCGAATGACAAGAAAAACCATAATGACCCCCTACACCTTGAAGTCCTCATCCATAAACACAAAGTCAGATGAGTTTTGGTAGATGATGGAGCTGGGATAAACATTTGTACCTTAAAATTGGTTAATATATTTGGTTTTTCAGAAGCATGTGTAGGCACCACTTTAAAAGCATTGTTATCAAGGGATATGATGATGAAGAATGATCTTCTAAAGGAGTTATAACACTACCTATTAGAGTTGGACCCATAGTCATGGACACCACTTTTCAAGTCTTAGATCTTTACCTTCCATTCAACCTTCTTCTGAGCCAACCATGGATTCATGCCATGAAATCCATAACATCAACATACCACCAATTCCTTAAAATTCTATATAATGACACTGAAATCACAATAGATGGTGATCCTAATCCTTTACAATATTGTACCAATCTATGTGGAACATCTCAACAACAAGTGCCTATCAATCAAGAGGCTTCATCAACCAAGTCATCTCACTTCATTGACCCATCCTCTCTATCCAAAGCATCCATTTTCAAATCTTCACCTTCTGATCCTAAGGTTGAGGTCCAAGACAAAGGATGTGGATAATATCACATGAAATATCCTAATGTATCAAAAAACTCACTACTCCTAAGTCATATGGTAAACAAATAATAGACAAAAGACAACCTAAGGTCACTATTCACCTACCTCCCACAACTAATTTCACAAAATTGGGGGAACTAAGTAAAGAAGCAATCAACGAAGAGGATGTGTCCTTCTAGATCTACCGAGAAGATAATGAAGAAGATGCTCCACTCGCAAAATACCCATAGAATATTATTGCAAAGGTTTCAAGATCATGCAAGATAAAGGCTATGATAGACATAGTGGACTTGGATTGAATAAAAATGGGATGATTGAACCTTTGTCTGTGTCTAAATGACCAAAAGGTCTAGGCCTTGGGTTTAAACTGATTAAGATTGGTGTTTCTAGTACCACGATACCTCTAGGTGAGGAAGTGAATGCTTCTAAGGTTATTGAGATATCTGCAATACCTGACACCCATGAATAATCTAACACATATGATGATGACTACATTGAAACTGATTCTAATGAATACAAGTGGGACTCTAGTAAAGCTAGTGAATATGAACTAGACAAAGTCTTCACAGACCTTGACCTATCTGATTCTATGATTCGAGAACCTAATAATAAATCTGTCTTTACCATATCCATCTTGAACCTTAATGATATTGATGATGGCATGCCCTTAGTTTATCCTCAACTCATTGATTGGGACCACGAGGGACCTCCTATCTTAGATGTATTCGAGAATGAAGAAGCAATCAATAAGTTCATAGGATTGAGAGAAGGAATTCCTAGTGGTGATCAAAAGGCTAGATTTACCTTTGAATTGGATCATATGGCATACTTGAGGGAGTCCATCCACCCCTCTAGTCACAAAATTAAAAATAATAAAGAAAAAAATGAAAAAATAATAATGAGTCGCTAGGTGAAAACTGAAAGGTGCCTTTAGACAATGAAAAAGTAAAAAGATAAGATGCATTTGAGGGTGAAAACCTATATGAGGCACCCAAGGATGGAGGGTTGGACATTCTCCCCATTTCCCAAGATAATTCACCATTTCTCATCGAGAAATCCATGGAGGTCAATATTGGCACTTAAGACAATCCCTGAATTATCCATTTTGCAACATCCTTAATAGGGTCCGAACAACTAGATTTCATAAAATTCTTCATAGAGCAATAGTTATACTTTTCTTGGTCTTATGCTGACATGCCTAGGTTAGACCCTAACTTGGTATTACATCATTTTTCACTGCACCTTGACGCCAAACTAGTCAAGCAAAAGATTAGAAAAATGCATTTGCAGATTGCTTTATTGGTCAAAGCTAAATTGAAGAAACTATTGGATGTTGGCTTTATCAGGTCTATTGACTATGTAGAGTGGATTTCCAACCTTGTTCCAGTGAAAAAACCAATAGGTGGCATCCACATTTATAGAAACTTTTGAGACTTAAACAAGGCATTCCCTAAGGATGACTTTCCTTTGCCAAACATTGACATAATCATGGACTTGACAACTGGATACAAGATGTTGTCCCTCATGGATGGCTTCTTGAGATATAATAGAATAAGAATTGCACCTAGAGACCAACATAAGATAAATTTCACTTGTCCATGGGGAACTTATTGTTGGAATTTCATGCCTTTTGGACTTAAAAATGTTGAAGCAACATATCAATGTGCCATGACCACTATTTTATATGACCTCATGCATAGCCTAATGGAAGATTATGTGGATAATCTACTAGCTAAGTCATTGAAAAGAGCTGACCACTTGCAAGTCCTAGACAATATTAAAAAAAAAATGATATAATATAAGGACTCAATCCTAAAAATTGTGTGTTTGGAGTGACATCAGGAAAACTCCTGGGTTAGTCTCCAAATGAGCCATTGAAGTAGACCTAGTAAAATTCAAAGCTATAATGGACATGCCTCCACCAGCCAATATAAGTCAAATATGGAAACTTCAAGAATGACTCCAATCCATCAGATGATTCATAGCACAGTTGGCTGAAAAGATACATCCCTTCCAACATCTACTAAAAAAAGGGGTATTGTTTGTATGGATAGATAAATGTTAGGAAGATTTTTGAAACAGATCAAGAATTATCTAATGACACCACCAAAATTCCACCTATTGATGGGAGACCTCTTATCCTATATATTTCAACAACTAAATCCACATTGGGGGAATTTCTTGCACATAATGATGATGAAGGCTATGAACAAGCAGTATCCTATATCAGCCACACCTTGGCGGGTTATGAACTAAATTACAGTCCCATAGAACATGCTTGTCTTGCCGTAGTATTTGATACTCAATGACTAAGGCACTACATGTTGAACCATCAAACAAAGTTGGTTTCCAAGATAGACCCATTAAAGTATCTTCTCAATAAGGAAACTCTGACAGGATGACTGGCTAAGTGGGTCATGATACTCAGTGAATATGATATTCAATATGTCAAAAGAAAAGCAACAAAAGGATAGGTCATTTCCGATCAACTCGCAGATGCACCAACTAAGGCTAATAACCCATTAGTCTCAGATTTTCCAAACGAATCCATTTTCACTTTAGATACCAAAAAAACATGGAAGCTATACTTTGATGGATCTCACACAAACCATGGTTCTAGAGCTAACATACTATTCATCACCCCGCAAGGTGATACTATTCCTAAGTCATTCAAAATTTCCTTTCCATGTAAAAAAAACATAGTTGAATATGAGGCCCTTCTCACATGTCTTCGTATGACAATCAAATGGAAGTATACGGTGACTCTCAACTAGTAATCCAACAAGTCAATGATGATTATGACACCAAGGATGAAAAATCACCCCATACAAATGAATGGTAGATAGCCTTAGACAATATTTTGACATAATCCTCTTTCATCAAGTACCTATATTTAGAATAAAGAAGTAGATGCCATGGCTACCATTGGATCTCTCTTGGACATACTAAATAATGTGCCTCAATTTGAGTTTCTGGTAGAACAGTTGTTGATCCCTGCCTTTAATATCCCAGAATCTACTATGGTTTGTGAACTCATTGGTCCCAATTCCCCATGGTACCAAGACATATATGACTACCTCCATGACCATGTTCTTTCCCCTGACTTTTCTGCTAACCAACACAAGACATTTATCTAGAAAGCCTCCAAGTACACCATCAACGGTGATACCCTTTATAGATGTGCACTAGAAAATACCCTTTTATGATGTATCAACGTCGAAGAAGCACAAACAACCTTGTGTGAGGTACATGAGGGTGTATGTGGATCCCATTCTAGCAGTCCAACCCTAGCTAGGAAGATCATGAGAGCTAGTTATTATTGGCCTACAATGGAAAAAGACTCATATCTCTTTGTTAAAAGATGTCGATAGTGTTAGATACATAGAGACTCGATACATGCCCCAGCATAGGAACTATGTCCAATAACATCACCATGGCCCTTTTCCCAATGGGGATTTGACCTCATAGGTAAGATTCATCCATCTTCCAATGGTCATAAATTCATCATTACTACAATTGAATATTTCACTAAGTGGATTGAAACCATTCCTATGACATACATAACTAGAGAATAGATTTCCAAGTTCATCCTCAACTATATCATTTTTTGGTATGGTGTCCCTCAATCCATTATCACTAACAAAATTATACCATTCAAAAACCAAGAAGTCTACCAACTCTACAAGAAATTCCACATCCAACACCATTTTTCCACTCCATATTACTCACAAGGTAATGGCTAAGCTGAGGTGTATAATAAAAATATCCTTAGAATCATTAAAAAGACTATCAATGACATTGGTCATGACTAAAATCTCCAACTTAACCTTGCTCTATGGGCCTACCGTACCAGCATTTTCACTACTTCCAGTTCCACTCCATATTCCCTAGTCTTCAGTTCAGAAGCTATCTTACCTATAGAGGTCAAATTTCCATCCCTACGAGTATCCATGCAAGGGCATATTGATGATGAGGAATATCGGGTATCAAGGTTACATGAGTTGGAACTTTTAGATGAGTGGAGAAAAAAATCATTGGATCATCTTCAAGCATATCAGAACCATCTCTATCATAACTACAATAAGAAAGTCTTGAATCTACATTTTGACATTGGTGACCTAGTCTTAATGGAAAATCCTAAGAACAAAGTAGAACAAGAGAAGTGAGGAAAGTTCGAGCTGAATTGGTTAGGTCCTTATAATTCTACAACATTCTTTGGATCAAGAGCATACCAACTTTCTACTCCTAAGGGGAACCCCTATTAGAACCAATCAATAGTATGCACTTGCACAAATTCTACACATAACTTCTAAAAGTCTTATCGTAACCATACAAAAGATTAAAAAAATGGAAAAATAAAAAAATTGTTACCTTGATGAAAACATGGCAAACAGGTGTCTTGCTAACACCAAAAAAAATAATAGTAAAAAATGAAAAAAAAATAGTAAAGAGAAATAATTCATCCATAGTGAAAACCACTTCGGTGGTACTTTTGATAAGTACTATGATGAAAACTTGGCAAATAGGTGCCATATGTAGTTGAATTTTCTTTTTCATCTACCATCATTCCTACCTAACTTTTTCTTATCATTTTCCTTCACTATATCACCCATAATAATGACTGGTTGTCCTTTCCATAACCTAGAATGATTGGCATCATGCATCCCTTCGCCTTTTCATATCCTCTTCCCTTTCACCCCTAATAAATTGGTCTTATACCGGACTAGGGGAAAATACTTGACCTACATCATTGGATCTTACATTTACTCTCAAAATTCATTATTAACAAAAATGCAAAAAAATCATAAAACAACAAAAAGACAAAAAATCAAATATTTCCCAAAAAAATAAATAAATTATAAAACAACAAAAAGACAAAAAAAAATATATATTCCTGAAAAGAAAATAAATCATAAAACTTCAAAATAAAAATAAAAAATAAAACATGTCAAAAACACAAAACATCCAAATAATCTTCAAAAAATCTCAAAAACAGAGTCAAATTCAGTCATGTTAGTCCAAGTCCTATCATGTCGAACTACGTTGCCTCTGCAGTGTAACATAGACAAGGCCATTTTTCGATGATCCCCCGAGGCATTAGGTCAGTCCTCTTAGGTTTTTTGAATAAAAGTCAACTCATGACTCAGGAACTTTGTAAATAAAACAAGGTCATGTCCAATCAAACTATGAGATCTTTGTGCATTGTTACATAGGAAAGGCCATCTATCGATGATCCCTCAAGGCCATCTAGGTTGGTCCTTTAGGGTTTTTCACATCAGTTATAACTTGAACATTGTCAATTTAGACACAAACAATCATCAAAACATTAGAAAAGTCACATATCAACAAGACAATAAGTCAACAAAGTCACTCAGTCAAATCAAACAAATTGTCAAAACAATCAAACAGTCAAACACTAAAAAAGTCAAACTTATGTCTTATACAAGATGTGTCCTTCCTAAAACAAGACATTGTCATTTAATCACACTTTGTCATTTTCCTTATACAGGTGGTCACATGATCGAAACAAGACTTGGCGTCTTATACAACATGTTTCTTCTCTTGAAACCAGGCTCTGTTAAACAAACAACCTGCCAATCACCTAGTCAATTAAATATAAAACAATCACATTTTGGAAAACACTCTAAGTGACTGTTGACCTTGTGGTCTCTTTTGTCTTATCTTTTTCTTGATTTTTCTTTGAGTCAGATTACTAGCTTCCTTGAGGATGTCCCATGAAGTATTTAGAGGAGCAATGATGTCTCATGACTCTTTTCTTTGATTGTTGTTTGCAGATTGTCTTCGCAAAAAGTCTGGGGAAACTTTTCCTTTAGTATGAGTCACCACAATCCTTTTCTACCATTGTCTTCTTTGCAAGTGGATTACCTTGCACACCTTGGTCTATGTCATACCATGGTTTTTGTTATCCATTTTTCATATTTTACCACCCAATGATGATTAAATGCAAGGCCTATTATGTATTTAGAAAAATATTAATTTTTTTCTTCTATATTAACATCCATATCTTCCCTGCTAACATTTCTTCCATCTGCATTTTGATGGTGTCCTGTGACACGAAAAATAAATATCCTGCATACATATCCATGTTAGAAACATTATATAGGCATTATCAATCATACATAGTAAATCATATACATTGTATTAGAAAATACAACAAACATATTTATGGCATATAGGCATATATGAATCCATATAAAAATGCATGGAATTCATAATCATAATCCATATAAACATCCATAATCATAATCCATGACCATTTATCATATTGCATACATGTTTACATTTGCATCACATAGACATAATGATATTACATTTCATAATCATAACCATCACATTGCATATACATGGCATCCATAACATCATAACAGTAAATGCATACATCCACCATCTACGAGTCATATAAAACAATAAACCTCATAAAACATGAATTATCCATGGCATAATAAATGCATAGTAATAGACTACACATCATATAATCACCACCAAAATCATATATCATATATATATATCGCTCAAAATGTGTCACAGTACAATGTAAAAATGTATCTCAAAATAGAGCTTGTAGGCTCGATGGACAAAATACAAGTGTCATGATACAAGTCAAAATAGGCCCTAGCCTAAGCTGCCATGCTCTCTAGAGGGTGATCGATGTGGTGACCCTGGGGGCCTATGCTCTGATGGTGGCCTATCATACGAACCTATCTATGTTGGTCCTGAGACTCTCCTATTGCTCTCTCCCCTACTATGGGATCACCTTCTATAATACCATCCATTGCTCAGTGCCTCAAATGCATTGGGTTCCCTACACTTAGGTGATACCTCAACCTCATAAATGTATCAGACTAATCTCTCCTACTAGCTCTAGTAACCTCTTGGACCATATCCAATGATGACCCGTTGCAAGTGGCAATAAAATCAAGATTCCTTTGCTCTGCCTACTATGCCCTGATCATTGCAACATCTCTCTCAGCCTATAAAGTGTCTCAATCTATACATAGTTCATCTCTCTCCACCTGTAGTGTCCTCAAATTGGCCTCCAAGGCCTAAACCCTGGCCTGCAAGTCTTGTACTCTCTGATATGACCCCTCCTCCCCATCTCTAATGGTCACATCCTCTAAACCATCCTCTCCCACAACTATTCTCTCTCATAGGATGCACTCTGCCTCACCCATATCCTCCTCCTCATCCTGCCTCTCCCCCTCTTGTTGCTCCACCTCCATCAAAAATTCCTCAACTACCACATCATGCTTCCCTACATCCATAGCTAGTGCCATGACATGCTTATCTCCCTCCTCAACAAACATGGCCTCCTCCTATCCCTCCTCTTTGATAGGATAGAGTGATTTGCATCATCTCCCTACCATGTACCTTCATCCTTGGACTTTTCCTCTCCCATCACCACTGTCATAACCCCTCCCACCTCCTCATCATTCATCTCCTCCTCTCCCTACATCTCCTCTACCTCGTCCTCCACCTTGCCTACCTCGTGGACCCCTCCCTCAGTGGACCATTGGTGTTGGCTAGTCAAGATCTGTTAATGATGTTGGCCTATGGAATTCCCACCATGCATCATACTTAGTTGTCATCCCTACATCTGCTGGACCCCCTCTCCATACCCACTATAATTCTTGTAGTCCATCAATCCCCTACTCTATAGTGATCACTAGTATCACTAGTCCCCATGGTGTCACCTCTCCGGATTATCTTGCAAACTCTGCAGAACCCTGTGGTATACCCTACTACTCTCCAAACTATCATTGGACCAGACCTAGTAAGTACATCTCTATAATATGTTGTTATTGGACTATTCTTCCAATAAAGTACCTCTATTTTCTACACCATGGTAGGTGTTTAGCCTTGCCTGGCCACTGGGTGCAATCTCTCCACAACCTCCAAATGAAATTGACTAGAATGTCGAGACCATGTCTTCAATACCCCACATCACCCACATGGGTCTATGTCACTGCTCCTCTATACACATATACTTATGGAACATTGGCCCCCAACTAGCACCCAACTAGTGGATAGAACATGACAATGTGCTTCCAGGCCCAAACCATCAGGAGTGTAACCCCACAGTGTTAAACAGGCATAGGAAAACTGAGAGGGGGGTGAATTAGTTGTCACACAAATTCAAACTTAAAACTTTATCACTTATCAATTCTTCAACCACACTATTTTTTTATTAAATATGAGCATGAAACACAAATAACAGAAAGTAAATCAACACAAAGAACACCAAATTTTTACATGGAAAACCCAATAAGGGAAAAAACACAATGAGGGTTAACTCACAATATATAGATTATAAACTGAATACAAAGGCTCACTACCCAAAAAAGGACTCATTGTCCAAATAAAAAGGACTCACTATCCAACAGGGAGGCTCACTACCTACAGATACAAAAGACAACAGAAGATCCATCACTACAATTAAAGCACATTCATAGGATTACAAAAACCTTCAACTCACTACCTTTAGCACACTGAAAACTGCTATCACAACTCACTCACACACACTTCTTCTCTTATGATTTTTGGCACAATTTTGTCACTTTGCATCAAATTTTCATACAACTCTTCACAATTCAACTTGCTTTTATACCATTCTCAAACTTAGAAGCATTTACCAAGGTCGGCCACAAATAACCCATTTCATAAATTCAAATTAGGTTAGAAACTCAAAATTCCCGCGGTGAATAGGAATAAGAGTGGACCAATAAAAATATTTAACTAAGACCAAAAATAATATTCTTGAATCTTCTACACACTTCCTTAATTAAATTTTATTCTTCGAATGAAGTGTAAACACCAGGTCAGCCAAACCTAATGAGAACATAAAATTACATTGATGCAAACACTTCCCAACAAGAAGATGACATGTGGATGCCACAACATGCTTCCATATGCACATGAATACCTCTCATAACCTTCTAGATACATTCACATCAAAATCAACAGGCTTCAATCACTGAATTTCTTTCAGCAATCTATCCGGACTATGTAGACACACAAAAATACTGAAACATGATTTTTGGATCACCAAACTTCAAACCTCTTTTCCAGAGCGTAGAAAGGACCTTCAAAAAACATATCACAAATCCACAAGATCAGAAAAAAAAATAGCAGAGGACTGCAGAGCAAAAATATTTCTCCCAGTCAACATAACACTAACTCTACCAGTAGAACAAACATACTGGTGGACACAATTTTCACGTACCATCTCACCAAAAACTAGAACATAGAATATAATACCATCATATCACTGTAATGAAAACTTCAGAACTACACATGCATAGGATCAACATAGGAGAAACGTAGAGCACATACCAGAGCACAATCTGAACATATTCATCCCTCTGACTTCTTTTCTTTATTAATTTTCTCAAAATCACTTGGAAACTCATCAACACAACACATTTACAACCATATAAGATAGCTCCATGTACTCACAACATCTCAGCAGCATCTCAACTATATATGTACAATCTACAACATATTGAAAAATATTGACATCAATGAAAACATCAATGACAACACCACTAGACTAGCCCATACTTGCAACAATCTCCCCCTTTGTCATTGATGGCAACACATGATGTGAAACACCATCAAAGACAAAAAACAAAATTTGCACAACACCATAGGAGAACACCTTCTCTTCTTCTGCAATGGTTTTTCACAAGACTTTTTCTCCCCCTTTGACATCAATAGCAAAGAATAATTGCTCTGATTACTTCCCCTTAGGAGTACACTCATCTTGCAATAATGAAAAAAAAATTCTACTCCCCCTACAGAGTAGACCCATCTATCAATCTAGATAAATGAAGAATCTATGAATTCACTAGACTGATGAACCTTCATGTGCACTTAGTTAGGAGGGCTAATGACCCCCAACCTCTCCCTAAGATGCTCAAAATTTTCCTTCGAAAGAGACTTAGTAAATATGTCTGCAATTTGTTCCTTTGTTGTCACATTCTCCAATCTGATCTCATTCTCCAACACTTTTTCTCTCAGAAAATGATACTTGATAGATATGTGCTTCTTTCTTGAATGCATAACTAGGTTCTTTGAAATGTTTATTGCACTTGTATTATCATAGAAAATAGGTATAGGCTCATCACATACTACTCCAATTTCCTTCAGAGTTTGCTTCATCCACAAAACTTGTGTGCAACAGGATGCTGCAACAATATATTATGCCTCTGCAGTGGATAAAGAAACCAAGTCTTGCTTTTTACTCAACCATGAAACTAATATTCTACCAAGAAAGAAAGTGTCACCGCTGGTACTCTTCTGGTCATCTACACATCTGGCCCAATTAGCATCTATATAGGCACTCAAGGTGAAAT
This sequence comes from Sequoia sempervirens, assembly GCA_007258455.2. Lineage (NCBI taxonomy): Eukaryota > Viridiplantae > Streptophyta > Pinopsida > Cupressales > Cupressaceae > Sequoia > Sequoia sempervirens. Next base: position 150,997,394 of record VDFB02000003.1, read on the forward strand.
CATTACTCTTAGGGTACCATGGTCCATAATTTGGTATACCTTTAAGATATCTAAATATCCTTTTTTCAACTATAAGATGTGCTTCTCTAGGATCTGCTTGAAATCTATCAACTAAACATACTGTGTGCATAATATTTGGTCTAGTAGAAGTAAGGTACAATATTCTACCAATCATGGATCTGTATTTTCTCTAATCAGTCTTAGCAGATTCATCATCCCTGCTCACAAACCAGTTTAAAATCCTCCATCCCAAACTTATTCAATGAATCTTTTACATATGTAGGTTGTGAAATGAATATCCCTTTATCAGTTTGATTCACTCATAGACTAAGGAAGAAATTCAATTCACCAATCATAGACATCTGAAATTCTTTCTGCATTTCTTAAGAAATTTTTTTACACATTCCATCATTTCCACCAAAAATGATATCATCAACATAAACAACTACAATCAACATCTTATTACATTGCACTTTGAAGTAGAGGTTGATGTCAGTAGAACCTTTTTTGAATCCTTGCTTTGTCAAGTATCTATCTAGTCTTGCATACCAAGCTCTAAGGGCTTGCTTCAATCCATACAATGCTTTCTTTAATTTACAAACCATGTCTGGCTTGTCCGACAACTGAAACCCTTCAAGTTGCTCCATGTTCACTTCTTCCTCCAACTCACCATTCAAAAAAGTTGACTTAACATCCATCTGATATACCTTGAAGTCATTATGGGAAAAGAATGCCAAAAAAATTCTAATAGCTTCCATTCTGGCCATAGGGGAAAATGTTTCTTTAAAATCTATGCCTTCAACTTGTGAATATCCTTTGCATACAAGTCTTGCCTTATTCCTTACTACTCCATTTTCATTCAGCTTATTCTGGAACACCCAATTTGAGATAATCACATTTTTGTTCACATGCTTAGGGACTATTTCCCATGTCCAATTCATTTCTATCTAATGCAATTCCTCTTTCATAGCTCTCATCCAACTTTCATCTTCACATGATTCTTTTATAGATTTAGGTTCTATTTTAGAAAGTAAACACAAATTTACCTCAACTACAACTTTGCTTCTTGTATTTGTTAGTGTAATTAATTATTTATTACACTAGCATAAGTTAACTTAGGTCATGCATAGAATTAGTCCTAGGTTAAATTATTAGATAAATCATTAATAATGGGGTAACTCCCCCTTCCATGTTTGTTGGGATAAGATTCCTTCTAGAAGATGAGTTGTCCTTCTAGAACTTATCTCTATCTTTTATCATTTCCTAGGTAGGGTTCACATGTTGTCACATGTTGTTAGATCATAACACATGGAAACATCATATTGCATCTTGCATCTTGCATCTCATTCATGCCTATATATTTAGGGAATTTGTACATTTGTAATCATCTAATGTTCTAGATCAATCAAGCAATCTCTATTTGCATGCCCTTAGTTGCAACACTTTCTGTGTGGTTAAATTTCTCTTGGAAAAGGTCCTCTTGAAGGCTACAACTTCAGGGACATTGTGCATACATCATTTCAACATGGTATCAGAGCCATTCCATTGAGAGTTCATCCCAGGATCAAGAAAGTTGGGCTAGAGAGATTCATCACATGCTTGAAGGTTTCCATTGTAGGATACTTGGCTTCACCCGGGGACCAAGCTGATTTCTAAAGCAAATTGAGTCAGATATGAGCTCGCCATTGTCTTTAGAAGGCTTCGAAACCCTAGGATCACTTGTTCATTCATCAAATTTGGATTTATCAATCCAGGAGCCATCAAAGGTATTTTAGGGTTTACAAAATCAACTGGTACGATCCATACAAATTTGCAGTAAAAAATCCTCCCTGTCAGTTGTCCTCTAAGGAAAAAAAATTTTAGTCGCAGGCCATTTTCATTTAAAAAAAATCAGGGCTTTTTTGCATTTGTTTGGAAAAAAAAATCATTATTTTTGGGCATTTCTATAGTTCTGGCAGAAATTTTTGGAGCAACTGTTATTTTTATTATATAGTCGGCATATCATACAGTGATTAATATTTTTATTCTGTGGCATAGGGTTTGATAATTTTTTTATTAGTGGTATTATATTCTAGTTGGCATACTTTATTAAGTCTACAAATACATTATATATTGTCGGCATTGTTCAAAAAAAAATATTTTGATTTTTTGAATTGCATTTATGCAATATTCAAAAAATCTTTCAAAATATTTGTCAGCCATTTGGTTTTCTTTTTGCAGACTATAGATTTATTTCAGCCCCATCAACTCAGGACCGTACTTTTTCATTGACCGATTGTCACATCACTGAGAACCTTGTCGCCGATCCCTGTTCTACGACAACTAGCGATCTCTCCCCAGCTAGTCCAATATACTCTCCTCCTATTGACATCCTTGTCAGTCCGTGCTCTTGCCGACGACATTTTTTTTCTTATTGTCAGCCACCATCCATCGTCGAAAACTAGTGGGTTCCAAATTCTAAGCCCCCTCTGGTGGTTTCCCATGAGCTCCACCCATTTGAAGAGGTGCCACCTCAGCTCCGCTCCACCACCACCAGATCCAGTGGCATTTTTTTAAAAATTGTCGATAGCCCAAAGGTCACATTAGCAACCAGGTGCCCATTCGAGGGGGCTTATTTTTTGCCCTTATTTAGCCTGCCAAGTGCCTAATCTAGGCATTTTTTTTGTTTTATCACAACGTTTCACTAGGGTATCAAAATTTGGAAAATGAGATACTGTCAGAAAGAGGATTTGGTCTACTTTATAGTGGTGACATCAATTTTGCAAAATTTTGTAGCCATCAAAATCTATAGTCAACTGAAGTCAAAACCCTACTTTGGACTTGAAGGCTCATATTTTCTCATTAGATTGTCAGATTTTGGTGATTCCAATAGCATCAGGAAGGTGATTCAGAGCTTTTTTCATCAGTCCATTCAATTTGATTAGTTTCAATTCTAGGTACTCTTGAATTTTTTTTTTTCAATTTGGTGAATTTGTTCAATAACTTGCATATCTTGAAGCTTGGGAAAAGGATTTTTGATTTGGGTAGCATCACTTTAGTTGCACATCATCCTTGGAAGTCCCTATTTGCTGTTGAAGGTCATTGTCTTTATTTTTTGGAGAAATTTGATAGTACATTATGGGGCTTGCATATTCTCCTTCTTTGGTTATGTTGCACAAGGGAAACTATCAACAATGGCTAGATGGGATCGTCCACCATCTCTGATCCCTTGATCTATTATCACATTTGTATGGTATATTTCCTCATCCAAGTGAAGGTATTCATGAGTTTGCTTGGAGTTGCCGTAGATACACTATCTTGGAGATCATTGCTATGCAAGTTGATTGTGATGTTTTGAGATTTATTGATCATTGTGATTGTCCTCACATTATTTGAACTAAGCTTTGGGAGCTATATGGAGGATCAGACATTCCACCCATCCTCGATGGTCGTGATTCATAATTTCATTCTTCAAATCACTTACCCCATGATGATATTGTTGAGCAGGAGGTTGATTTCCTTGAATCTTCTGAAGAGTTTGACAAGGTTTCTTCAGATGCTTCTTCTCCATCAGAGATAGTTGATATCCCTTCACATTCAGTGATTCCTTGTCTAGATTCATTGATTGAGGCTTCCATCACCATTCATTAGAAACATTCAGTTTTCCAAACTTGACATCATAGGATGACTTTGTTTTAGGTATCACTGACTTGGCTACTTCAATAGGTTTGGAGAGCATTCTTGAGGGGATATCACTCCTCTATTCAGATCCCACTTTGGAGAGTTCTCTTGAGTCTTCTCATTCCTTTGTCTCAAACTTTATTGGAGATCCTGAGACTATCTTGGAGGCACTTGGTTTCTCTTCAGATATTTCATAAATGAGACTTCTTCCCTCTCATTTCATTCCAGAGTTGGAGTTTCTTCAACATCCACCATTGTATTTTCTTCTTCCTATTGGGAGACATGTGGTTTGGACACCTTTGTTGCTTCAGACTTCTTTCAGTGGTTTTTAGGATACTTCATTTTAAGGAGAAATCTAGTCTCCATCACATTCATTGTATTGACGTCTTTGGATCTTGTTTAGCATCATTTTTCGCATCATCCTAAATTGTCACCTTCTTCATTGATTGGGCATGAACCAGTGTTGATTGTGGCATCTTCATCTTCATCAGGCAAGGAGACACATGAATGGTTTTTAGAGACAACATCATCCACATTCATTGTCTCTTCAATTCCTATCCAAAATGGGAAGCATCTCTACACTTGCACTTGGTTTTGTTTCTTTTGAAAGGGAGACAAGTTGTTTTCCGACATTGGATCTTTTTTTTTTTCAGACACTTACCATTTTTGAAGGTGATCACATATTCTGGGGGGGCTATATAGTCTCTCTATTTCCCTCCTATGGGGGGGGGAATTATTGTATTGTATCCATGTCACATATAGTGTTCTTGGGGGGTATTTGGGAGTCCTCCATCCTTCCCATTCTTTCTCACTTCTTTGCATTTCATATCCTTTTTTGGAGAGGGGTTTTTTCCCCATTGGGTTTTCCCATTTTCTTTGGTTTTGGGAGATTTGTTGCATTTTTATTTTCATCATGTAAATGGGTACCTAACATGGCCTCATAGTTGGGACCCATCATCTATCATCAATCATCTTTGCATAATCATTGCATTTCCTACCTAAGTTGCACTTATGGGGGGTGTTAGTGTAATTAATTATTTATTACACTAGCATAAGTTAAATTAGGTCATGCATAAAATTAGTCCTAGGTTAAATTATTAGATAAATCATTAATAATGGGGTAATTCCCCCTTCCATGTTTGTTGGGATAAGATTCCTTCTAGAAGATGAGTTGTCCATCTAGAACTTATCTCTATCTTTTAGGGTTCACATGTTGTCACATGTTGTTAGATCATGACACATGGAAACATCATATTGCATCTTGCATCTCATTCATGCCTATATATTTATGGAATTTGTACATTTGTAATCATCTAATGTTCTAGATCAATCAAGAAATCTCTAGTTGCATGCCCTTAGTTGTAACACTTTCCGTGTGGTTGAATTTCTCTTGGAAAAGGTCCTCTTGAAGGCTACAGCTTCAGGGACATTGTGCATCCATCATTTCAACAATCTTTACACCTTCACTCTTGTCTCCAATTATTTGATCTTCTAGATGATTCTTCTTTACATATTTAGGAGTCCTAGTAGCAAGTTCTAGTTCATTCTCTTCTTCTTCTTCTTCTACTTGTTCTTCTTCTTTTTATTCTTCTTCCTTCTCCTTAATTTCTTTAGGTACATGTCCACATATAGGATCATCAAGTTCAAGTTCACTTATCTCAATAGGTTTGTGTATGCCTTCATCAACTTTCACATTAGCACTTTCAATAATCTTTCTCAACCTTTTGTTAAAAAACTTGTATGCCTTGCTAGTAGTAGAGTATCCAAGAAATATTCCTTCATCACATCTATTATCAAACTTTCCAAGATTTTCATCATCTCTTTTAATATAGCATCTACTTCCAAATACCTTAAAAGATTTCACAGTAGGAGTCTTACTAGTCCATAACTCAAAAGTTGTCTTTGTGTTGTTGTGTCTGATATGAACTTTATTAAGAACATAAACAATAGTATGTATCACTTCTCTCCAATATAAATTTGGTTCATTGGATTCTTTCATCATAGTTCTAGCAGCTTCCTATACTATCCTATTTTTCCTTTTAACTACTCCATTCTGCTACAGGGTTCTCAGAGCAAAAAACTATCTTTTTATGCCATGCTTCTCACAGAATGCATTAAATTCACCAGAAGTGAATTCACTGCCTCTATCAAATCTCAAACACTTGATTTTCATATTGACTTCATTTTCTACTCTTGCTTTGAATACCTTAAACCTATCCAGGGCCTGCTTCTTTTCTCTAAGAAAATCAACCCATGTCATTCAAGTGTATTCATCAATAAACAACATGAAATATCTATCACAATTTAGGATTCTAGTCTTAGTTGGACCATAGAGATTAGTGTGTACTAACTCTAGCATTCTAGTAGAAGAATGTTCATTTCCCTTAAAGCTACATCTTGCATGTTTTCCCAATTGACAACTTCTGCAAATAGCATTAGCAGGTCTTATGATACTAGGTAGTCCTTGAACAATCTCCTTAGCACTGATCTTGACTAGGTTATCAAAGTTCACATGTCCCATTCTCTGGTGCCATAACCAACTTTCATTGATTTGAGATACAAGATAATGACCATCAACTCCCTTCAGCTGATAGATTTTTCCATGAGTTCTTCTTCCAGCAATAATCATGTCTCCATTTCCAGATCCTTTTCTAATTTCATAGGTATTGTTCTAAAACACAAGTTTAAAGCCATTGCTACACATCTAACCAATACTCAGAAGGTTATGCCTCAAACCCTTCACATAATATACATTATCAGTGTTGTGCACTCCATCAAAACTAATTGAACCTTTACCACAGATCTTAGCTCCTGAATCATCACCGAACATAACTAAATCACCATCATATTTTTCAAGTTTAGTGAACTTATTCTTATCTCTGGTCATGTGATTTGAACATCCACTATCAATTACCCATTAGTCTTCATCTCGTCTTGCATGGAAAGCAGTAACCGAAGTACCTTCCATCCTATTCTTCTTAACCTCTAGAGCCTTCTTACTTACACATTTTCCAGTGTTAGTGGATATAGATTTATTTTCCAAAGCTAAGAATAAGCATTCACTATCATCAACCTCATTTTCAGATTCATCATCTAAAATACCTACCTCTTCCTTAACATAGTACAACTTCTTATACTTCTTATCCTTCCTATCCTTATCCTTATAATCCTTATTCTTCTTATGTGTGGCCTTATTCAGATATCTCAAAGCATAATGACCAATGTTACCACAACTATAAAATTTAAAGGGTAACATACCTTTATATTTTCCATTACCTTTCTTCAATTTCTTGGTGAAGTTTGCTTCCAACTCTTCATCATCACTATCTGATTCTTCAATCTTCAACACCTTAAATGCCTTTTCTGTTTTCTCTTCTATCTTGTCGTCTTTGTGGAATTTCCTTATCTCAAATTCTTGCAAGGTGTCGAACAACCCTTCTAGAGTGTACTTCTTAGGATCATACATTTCTTCAATAACATAGATCTTGTCACTGTAACATTCTAGTAAAGTGATCAAGATCTTCTTGATTATATCTTCATCTGATAGTTTTCCTCCTTGATTTCTAACTTTATTTGTTGCCAGTTCAACTCTCTAAAAGAAACTTGTAAATTATTCACCATCTTCCATCTTCAGGTTCACAAATCTACACTTTTCCACCAGCCTCTTTGTCAATTTCACCTTTTCATTTCCTTCATACGTGTCTTCCAACTTCTTCCAGACTTCATATGCAGTATCCAAAGAATTAACCTTAACTCGCTCATTTTTAGATAAACCATTGTAGATCACATACTTCGACTTCTCATTTTATTCATAAGCAGATATCTCATTTGTAGAATTAATGCCACTAGATGGAAGTGTGTACTTATTCTTAACAACCTTCCAGGTCTTGAAACCAAGACAGATAATATATCCTCTCATCTATCCTTTCCAATCATTGTAGTCAGTTCCATCAAACATAGGGATCACCAACTTCTGCGCCATTGGATATTCCTTAAGTGGTTAAGATCTACACAAGCAACCACACGCTCTAACACCAATTGTTAAACAGGTGCAGGACAACTGAGAGTGGGGGGTGAATTAGTTGTCACACAAATTCAAACTTAAAACTATATCAATTCTTCAACCACACTATTATGTTATTAAATATGAGCATGAAACAAAAATAACAAAAAGTAAATCAACACAAAGAACACCGGATTTTTATGTGGGAAACCTAATAAGGGAAAAACCATAGTGAGGGTTAACTCACAATATAAAGATTATAAACTGAATACAAAGGCTCACTACCAAGGGTTCACTACCTAAAAGAGGACTCACTATCCAAATACAAAGGCTCACTGCCTATAGATACAAAAGAGAACAAAAGATCGACAACTACAATTAAAGCACATTGGTAGGATTATAGAAACCTTTAGCTCACTACCTTTAGCACATTGAAAATTACTATCACAACTCACTCACACACACTTATTCTCTTATGATTTGTGGCACACTTTCATCACTTTGCATCACACTGTCATACAACTCTTCACAATTCAACTTTCTTTATACCATTCTCAACCTTAGAAGCATTTACCAAGGTTGGCCACAAATAACCCATTTCATAAATTCAAATTAGGTTAGCAACTCAAAATTACCACAACGGAAAGGAATAAAAGTGGACCAATAAAAACATTTAACCAAGACCAAAAATAATATTCTTGAATCTTCTACACACTTCCTTGATTAAATTTTATTCTTTGAATGAAGTGCAAACACCAGGTCAACCAAACCTAATGAAAACACAAAAGAACATTGATGCACATGCTTCCCAACAAGAAGATGACATGCAGATGCCACAAAATGCTTCCATATGCATGGGAATACCTCTCAGAACCTTCCAGATACATCCACAACAAAATCAACAGGCTTCAATCACTAAATTTCTTTCAGCAGTCTATCTACACTATGTAGACACACACAGAAATACTAAAACATGATTTCCCGATCACCAAACTTCAGACCTCTTCGCCAGAGCATAGAAAGGGCCTTCACAAAACATATCCCAAATATGCAAGATCTAAAAAAAATAGCGGAGGATTGCAGAGCAAGAATATTTCTCCTAGTCCACAGAACACTAACTCTGCCAGTAGAACACACATACTGGTGGACATAATTTTCACATACCATCTCACGAGAAACTAGAACTGAGAATATATCACCATCAGATCACCATAATGAAAAATTCAGAACCGCACAGGCACATGATCAACACAGGAGAAATGTAAAGCACATACCGGATCACAATCTAAACATATTTATCCCTTTGACTTCTTTTCTTTATTAATTTTCTCAAAAGCACTTGGAAACTCATCAACACAACACATATGTAGCCATATAAGATAGCTCCATGTACTCAAAACATCTTAGAAAAATCTCAAATATACATGTACAATCTGCAACATACTGAACAATGTTGACATCAATGAAAACATCAATGACAACACCACCAGACTAGCCCATACTTGTAACACATAGCTCATAGACTATCCATCTTTGTATGCAATATCATGTAGCTAAAAATAGAGCATATCAATCAAATAGGGACCCCATGCATACAATGTGTCACTTGCTGCCATCCCTAATAGTATCTCACCCCATCCAACTAGGAATCCATGTCCTTAATGGTCTGGAATGGCAACCCCAACAATCAGTGTACACAAAATACAGTCATACCGCTCATATCTCATAGCTAGAGTCTCCCACATGATCTCATATTTGTCTATCCCCATGTCTCTGACATCCTCATATACATAGTACTCTAGTAGGGCCTAATGTTTGCATCTAGGGTTTTATCTAACCCACTCTCCTTAAATAGGTAGTCATAGAATCTTGTACACATCCCTAAGGGTGACCTTCACCTCCCTTGTTGGTAGATGGAAAGAGCATGTCTCTAAGTGCCATCTCTCTATGAGTGCAGTCAACATATCCCTATTCACCCTAATAATGGGCATGAATGTCACATGATATAATTCAAGATGCCATAACCTATGCTTTTCAACATTGGTCAACTAATCTCATATCCAATAGGTAGTAGGTGGGGACTCTCATGTATAGATCAAATCTAGTGTCACCTATGGTCACAAGTACAAGCATTGTGTTAGTCAAAAATCCTAGTCAAACCTATTGGACACAAGTTGCAAAATAAATTTTATCTTAAACTAGGGAAAGTTCATTAAAAGTCAATTGTGTCGCATAGTCTAGCAATTGTGTCACAAAATTTCAATTGTGTCGCATAGGCTTCATATGCATTGCTTTAAATCAATTGTGTTGCATTCTTTGGCAGATGCATCACAGGGGTTCAATTGCGTACAACCCCCAATCAATTGTGGATAATCACATAGTTTGTATCATTTCCTAATCATTTGTGTCATTTCCTAATCAATTGTGTTATTTCCTAGTCAATCATGTCATGCATTCATAGTTACGTATTTGCAAACCGCACATGTGTCATTTTAAATCAATTTCATTGCAAAATTTGAAAATAAAACCTACCCTAGGTGTGATTACATCACTTGCGTCATTTCACAAGCAATTGCATTGTTCGCAATATCACTGACGATGAACCAGAAGTGACACAATTGACTACTAAAATTTTCTACTACTTAGAAATGCGTGAAATCAAAAATTGACAAAGTAGGTTCATATGCACTTACTAGCTCTCTTGCACCCTTCAGTCATCTAAAGGTCTACACGTAGTATCCTCAATGCTCAGTTTTTGGAATATGTGACATATTTGTAGCTTCTTCTCTCAAAGCTCCTCAATTTTCAAATTCAAAATGCACAAATGAGCCATTTGACCTAGTAATTTTCAATTTATACTTCCTAAAAATTAGGGTTTTGACTAGGGTTTGTGTTGGTTGCACTCTATAAGAAGTTTGAAACCTTATTTTGGCTACCCTAAAGGTCCTAAAACTTAATTCTTTCATCACCGAAGTATTTTTGGCTATCAATTTTACTTTTTAGAACAATTTTCAAAAATTTTGAATTTTTTTTGAAACTTTGTAAGAAAATTTCAAGGGGGCATAGATCTACCCTATCCACACTAGGGTATATTTTTATTGAATTTCTTTGACAACACGATAAACTACATTGTATAAAAAAGGGGCAAAATGTAGACACTAAAATTTTTCCTAGGCCCACGACTTCTAGATTCTCCATCATTTCCCTTTTCACCTTTGATAATTGAATAATTTTAATTATTTAATTATTTTCAAAAAAAATTATATTAATTAAATAATTTTTATTATTTAATTAATTTATTTCTATCTTTATTCTTCCTTGATTAATTAAATAAATTTTATTTATTTAATTATGTCACTAATTAAGGCCCTTTCTTTCTAAAATTAAATAAATCTTTATTTATTTAATTTTTATCCACTTTCCTCTATAAATAAATAATTATTTTAATTATTTAATTATTCATTGGCCACCTAAATTAAATAATTTTTATTATTTAATTTTCTCTCACCTCTTTATCCACGTTGATCCTTAACTTCCACCCTTATTTAATTTGGTCCACTTTCTTGAATTTTTAATTAAATCATTATTTAATTCAAAAGGTCCTCTTTTTCCGCATTGATCCTTATCTATCCATATCTCAATTAACCTCCATGCTTGATTAAATTATTTATAATTTAATATTGACCATTGATCTTTATTATTTACCCTAATTCTAGTCCATACTACATCTTTCATTCTTGGCCATTGATTATTGACATTCAATCTTAGCCCTTCATTCAAAATTATCTTTTCAATTTGTCACCTACCTACACAAGCTTATGTAATCTTATGTTATCTTTCTATCAAGTCTATCAACATCAAGTCAAGTGCATCCATAGTCAATTAGAATCTTCAATGTTTTGCTTTTTCATTGTCATTAGGCCTATTTGGATACTCAAAAATTTGAGGGAAATTATCATATTAAGCAAAATGGAGAATTACAATGAAGGTGAATCAATGGTTGTATGAATACTCTTTGGTAATATTGTTTTATGTTTTATGTCTTTATGCTTATTTGTGCTTCATTGTTTATTAGGGTTTGATTTATATGCTTTATTACCTAACCTTGATAATTTTAGCCCTAATTATAACTATAATCATAGTGTTAACTAAACATGATAGATCCAATTGAATTTAAAGACTATTTAATTACCTAATTCATGATCCCAATAAGATATTCAATATCAACAAAGTGAAGAAGCCATTAAAACTAAAATGCTAAAACATGAAAGATTGAAAAATATCTATTCTAAGACATTGAATCTTATCCTATTGGGGGAGTGGTGTCCCATTGTGTGGAATGGTGACCCTTTTCCCAATCCCTTGGATAATATGAGCCTTTCCTATCGATTTTATTGATTAAAGTAGATGGAAATTAATGAAAAAGATGAAAAAACATGATAAAAACTAGATTAACATGATAAAAGCTAAGATGTTTGATGTAAGTGTATGCAAACCTATTCTAAATGTATACAAGATTCAAAGATGCAAACCCTAGATTCCAAAATATACTAAATTAATGCAAACTAAGTTATCATGGAAGCCATTGATGGACGATAAGCTAATAATGCATGAAAATTAATCTAAAATGTTATCAAATTTAAAACATGAATGATAATGGGTGTGAGTTTCAATAGCATAAGTTTTCTATCAAAAGATGGATCCCCATTGAATAGATGCAAAGTTTATTTATAGAATAGGCAATGAGAAACCGATGGTCATGATTGAAAGAATCAATCAATGGTTTGGATGGAAAGAAGATGGAGGCATGGATCATGGATTCCCATCAAGGGTTGAGAATGCAAGTTGATATTTAATCAAGGGCTCACAATCTTGACAACAAGCACACTTTCAAAGCTTGCTCAAGAAGTTTGTTTAAATTTTGTTACAAAGAAGAATATTCCCCTTTTGAATGAGTGAAAAGGGAGAATATTCTCAAAGAATATTCTCATGCAAGTGGATGAGGAAAATTAGCATTTAGCAGATTAAAACAAAGTTTTAATATGCAAAGGGGAGGGATATTCCATATGCATATTCCCTTTTGGAGGAATTTAAGATTTAGCATTAAATAATTAATTTATTTAATGAAATGGGTGGGATTAGGATATTTAATTAAATAACTAGGATTTATTTAATTAAATAAGAAGATATAAGAAGGATAATTAAATAACTTGCATTATTCGATTAGACATGATGAAAGGTGAATATTATGGAGAGTGAATTAACCTAATTAGGTTAATTACATTAATAGATGAACATGAAGCCTTTGATTAATTAACTAAGTTAATTTAATCAAATAAGCAAAAGGAGGATGAATTTTAGGATGAAATAGTGTTAGTATATCAGATGCCAGTGTGTAGTATCATTCAAGACATTTTTAAGTGTCTACATTTTTCCCCTCTTTGAAGTGAGGTACCTACTACATTAGTTCAAAGACTAGCACTTTTCAAATTAAAAATGCTACTCAAATAAAAAAAATTATTTTATTTTACTTTTTGGATGCCCCATTGTTGCCCCAATGGAAGGAATAAGATGGTTCCTTGCCCCTTTGAGAGATCATGCCAAAATTTTGAATTTTGGGTAGATCTCTCGACAAAGGTAAAATATTAATTCAGGTGCCAAAAAACATGTCCTGGGATGTAAAAATAGCCTCAAAAATGCAAAAAATAGCTCAAAATAGGTTGTGTAGGTTAGCAAATAAGTAACACAGGCCAAAACCCTAGTTGCACCCTCAAATTAGGGAAAAGAACCCCTAAATTTTAGGCTTAAATAGATGAGAAAGGTGCACTTCCAATTTATTTGTGCATTCACACTATAGCAATTTTGTGCATTCTGAGCTCTAACACCTTGACGAGATGGCCCACCGTGTGCTTCTAGTTCACCTTTCTAAGTGGGTTCAGGAGCACTGAGTAGACATAGTGTTGGAAATTGAGAGGTTGTCATTGATTTCAACAGATAGTGGGATTTGGATAACTGTCATAATGAAATTTTGTTGATTGTCTACTCTAGCAATGAAGTTTGTTAATCCAATATCTTGGTTTGGATTATCCTATTTTGTAAGATCTTCTTAGGATCTGATAATATGTTCTATCTTATTATTAGTTGCATCTACTAACTTGGTTTCAGCTAAATAGGTTATATAGTTGGAAAGGTATAGTTACCAGTAGTTTTGAAAATAGTGTATACCCATACATGGCTTTGTATGTCAATTTTTGGGTCCAGATTCTATCTCAAAAAAAGATATCATTATAGGACTGTGTACATAGACTACAAGATACATTCTACATTGGAGTTTCATAATGATATGTGAAGGAATTTGGAAGGTATGAATGATAGTATTCTGATCTATGGTCTGCAGTGATTTTTCATACAATACACTGATGTGGGAGACTCCACATTTTCTCATACTTGATTATCGTACCATGTCGTGTTGAAGATAAGTAGATCGATGTCATCTAAGGGAGAATTCAATATGCTAACAAGTTTTTTTGTTACATGTTTGATGGATTGCATACATGTTTGGAGTTTTTGGTCTAACTTTGGCCGACATAAATATGTATTAATATTGAGAAGTTTTTATATGTGATGCAAATGATAAAGGGATCTATCTTAGGTCCACGCCGACTAATTATATGCGAAGATGAATATGTTCATTGTTATTTAAGTTTTCTCTAATTATGCCAACCTAATTAGTGAACATGAGTATATATATGTGTATATATAAGACACTTTTGGGAGAAGAGAAGTAAAGAATATAGTAGAGTGTGTGAAAGATACATGAAGACATAGATGAGACTGTGTATATGTGAAATTGTATGGATGAGTAGATAAGTGTGTTACTTATGTACTGTACTTCATCGAAACTGAACTCCAACACAAGGAAGGTGCATTTCATCAATTCATATTTTGGTAGTGAGTCATATCATTTTGTATCTTGGTAGTGAGCTAGATCATTTTGTATTTACTTCAGGTTGTGAGCCTTTCAAGGAAAGTGAGTCCTGGTAGTGAGCCCTTGTAATATTCTATATCCAAATATATTATATTATGAGCTAACCCTCACCATGGTTTTTCCCATTTTTGTTTTTCCACATAAAAATATTGGTGTTCATGTGTGTTGATATATTCTCTTGATTCCATATTTCTCTTGTTGATTCAGTCAGATTTGTGATAATGTTTAAATGGATTTTATGTGAATAGTTCTATGGAATATTGATTCACCCCACTCTCAGTATTTTGAATGTTCAACAATTAGTATCATAGCTTGGTTCCTCTGGAGAATCCTAATAGCTTGGGGAAGGTCCTGAAGTTTGAATACATGGAAGATAAAAAATTCTTATTCCTCTAAAAGTGATCTCTACTGGACATACAAAAGAAAATAAAGATTTGAAGGATAGGTTGAAGGAAGGAAATGAATGTATTAATAATCTGAGGGAAAGATATGGAAAAGTTGGTGATCAATTAAAGAAAGCAGATGAGGAAATCATCAAACTAAAATAAAAATTGGAAGAAAAGAGAAATATTGAAGATTATTAGAAAGCTAAAATTCAAAGAAAGATGGGTGAATGTGCAAATCATGAACAAGAAATGGTAATTTTGAAATCAAATTTAGAAAAAGAAAAAATACATGAGGATAAATTCAAGGCAAGCACTACAATTCTTGATGAGTTGAGTAATTTTCAAAGACCTGCTATGGATAAAAGTGGTTTAGGGTTTGAAGAAGGAAAAAGTTTGATGGAAAATCAATCTCCTGATGTGAAGATTCAAAGAAATGGAAGACAATTCAAGATTCTAAAGAGAAATACCAAAAAGATTCCCATAAAAAAACCTAATGCTCAAAGGAATTTATCTTTTAATGGTGTCTGTTATTCTTGCAATAAGTTTGGACACAGGGAACAAGATTATGAAAAGAAAGAAGAACAAAATAATGGAATGGATAGAAATACCTTTTCATTCTCCGGTCAATGTTTTGAATGCAAAAGAATTCAACATAAAATTAAAGATTATAGAAATCAAAGGTTGAACAAGATGGTTTATTCATTAAGTGGCTATTTTTATCACTATAATTCATTTGGACACAAGGCTAACTAGTGCAAATATAGATTGAATAAAAGAAAATTTGCATGGAAGAATGTTGTTTGTTATGATTGCAGCAATTCAAAACATTTTTTTAGAGACTGTAGAAGCAAATATATGAGAAATAACAATTCGGTAAAGAGATGTGAACCGATCATTAAGCTTGATCTGGAAGAAGTGAAGAAGGAAATGGGAAGAATTTGGAGAAAGGAAGGAGAATCTAAGCAAGATGAATCAAAATCATTAGTCCTTTCTATGTCATCCTTCGGTGCAAACACTCCCGCCAAAAATTAATTCAGGAAATGGCAAAGGGGGAGCAATAATCAAAACATTTAATAACCCATCTTTCAATACATGATGTCCTATCATGACATACGTGCAATTATTGAGGTTAAGAATTCAAGATTTCATGTGAAAGGAACTTGAAGAAACACGTGTATTCCTAGAGTTTGAAAGGATGGAAATGCACATAAATTTTGAGGTGACCTACTTGCAGTCTGAATCATTTATTGCAGAAGCATTTGGGATGAAATAAATAAATTTAGATATGCATTTGATGAAAATAATTTGTAAAAGAGAAGCATGGAGAGAAAGCTTGAAGAAAATAGAGCAACCTCATACTGCAAAAATTTAGAATTTGATCTTGGTGGAAAAGGAAGAGGTAATTTGTTATTGCTACACACTATTTCATTTGAATTATTTGTCAAATTTTGTTAAATGCAATGGATATACCTCAAATTATAGAAAATTCAATAAGAAAAGAACCAAAACTCAAAATGTACCTTGTTAAAACCTTGGAACTTGATATTTTGGGTGCTTTTTGGGATATCCCACTTGGTGTTATATCAATTGAAGATGTTGGGGTATACATTCATAGAAATTTGGAAGAATCATCCTATGGAAAAGCTTGCATATTGTGGGTTGAAGAATTGATTGAAGATGATTTTACCCTAAAGTCTGAATACAATGTGCTTTCAGAAATGAAATTGGATGTATGAAACAATTTTTCAGAATTTATTAATGAAGAAAGATGTATCATAATGGATCTTAGTAGATTTCATGGTGAATATGTGTGGATTGATGAATCATATAAGATATCTAGAGATGTAATTATGGATTTTATTGGCTTATCATTCTTTGAAAAAATTCCAGAATGCAATTTTGTTAGGGAAAAAGGTTTAATAAGGAACACACGAGTTGAAATAACTAACCCAACAGTTCACTATGCAAGTCTAGTTATTTCACAAATGGTCTTTGGTGACAATGATGTCTCCACTACCACAATTGATCTTGCATTGGATATGGTTGAGAAAAAAATAGAATATGACCTCTTTGAGCTGATCCAACAACAACTATTGGAGAATTTGAGAGATATCAAGAAGAATGAAGATACATTCAGATATGGTACATTGGTTTTATGTCTAATCTTCTATTTTATGAAGGAGATTCCTGGAATAGGTGAGGTTAGTTTGGAAAATACCATACCAATCTCTCATTATATTGAGGAACTTATGAGAAACATTGGGGATTTGGATGCATAAGGAGATTCCCTTACTGCATTATTTGGAAAGTTTCAAAGAAAGATGAACAAAAGAAGGAGAGTTCCCAGAGAATTGGTTACAAAATATAATCTGAATGATATAACCTTCTTGGTAACCACCGATAGTTGCATCATTAAGGTAGTTGAACCAAGGAATTCATGGATACCTGAGCTTGGATATGATATTGAGAAATACTTAGCTACTTGTTGCATTGAATTTTAAGTAACAGCCTCTGGGACCCCAACAGACCTAGGTTTGGAACCTACATCGAAGTAGCTAAAGCTCTTGAAGAATCTAAATTTGTCTATGATAAATCAATACCTACCACCAGAGAAAAGAGGAAAGTCACTAAGGTTCATGCATTAGTATCTCATGTTGAACCTACTCCAAGAAGACTCAA
The DNA here is from genome assembly GCA_007258455.2 of Sequoia sempervirens. NCBI lineage: Eukaryota > Viridiplantae > Streptophyta > Pinopsida > Cupressales > Cupressaceae > Sequoia > Sequoia sempervirens. The sequence goes on from VDFB02000003.1 coordinate 151,015,110, forward strand.
GAAACTATCCAGAAGAAGGAAACATTTCTAGGTAGCTCCTAGTGCGATCACTAGTTCTTCATGGTCCACTAAAGAAAGATCAAATGCATTAACTGGTAGATTCAATGAATTAAAGAGAAAAGTAGTAAGTGACATGGTGTCTTGGGTTGAAGATAAAGGATTGTTGGAAATTGTAGAGAAGTGCAAGTCTACTCACAGCATGGCACTTGAAAGATTCAAATATGTTAAAGAGTGTGAGAAAGAGATCAAGAGTCTATTCAAACTTTGTTGGACTTGGCTTGGTGCAATTCAAAGACTCGAATACATTGAGAACACAATTGAAACCTAGATCAATTTTTCATCTAGCACATTTGATTGTGCTCTTGATTTGAATGATTAGACTTGGTTCAAATTGAAAAAGATGCATGAAGAATACCTTGCATCATATAAAGAGAAAGGGGAGATAGTTGAACAATATGAGAAGTTCAGAGATCTAATCAAGACTATGTGTACACCTTGTCTATTATGTTCTTTCGGTAGCTAACATGATTATGAAATCAAATGTTACTCCTAGAATTGTGGTTGAAGGAAAAGATATTTTATTTAATCTCAATTATCTATGCAGTACATTATCAGAGGAAAAAAGGCTTTGGGATGAAGGGAGATCCTCACGGACCAGGATTATTAGCAAGCTCCAAGGGTCAACCACCTTCGGTTAATCATGCTTAGCTATCTTGGATGTACTCCTCAGGGGGAGTGTTTAGGTATGAAAAGAATTAAAATTCCTTTCCTTTTCCATTGATGTCAAAGGGTGGGGGGGGAGAGAGAGAGGTATCATGTGAAAACAAGAATATTTTGTAAAATAATTTTTGGATAGAGATATCATGTGAATAGTTTTTTGGGGAGAGAAAATTGAAAATTAGGAAGAATTATTTTGATGGTTTTCACATTGTGTGTTGCCATCAGTGTCAAAGGGGGAGATTTTTGGAAATTGAGAGGTTGTCACTTTTGTCAACAAATAGTGGGATTTGGATAATTTTCATAATGGAATTTTTTTGACTATCTACTTCGGGAATGGAGTTTGTTAATCCGGTATTTTGGTTCAGATTATCCTATTTTGTAAGATCTACTTAGGATCTGATAATATATTCTATCTTGTTATCAATTGTATCTATTGACATGGTTTTAGCTAACTAGGTTGTATGGTTGGAAAGGTACAGTTACCAGTAGTTTTGAAAATAGTGTCATACTTATACATTGGCTCTGTACATCAGTTTTTGGGTTTGGATTCTATCTCAAAATAAGATATCATTACAAGTATTTGTACATAGATTTGAGACTAAAAGATGCATTATGTATTAGATTTTCAAAATGATATGTTAAGAAATTTGGAAGGTATGAATGATAGTATTCTAATATGTGGTCTACAATGATTTTTCATACAGTACACTAATGTGGCAGACTCCACATTTTCTCATACTTGATTATCTTACCATGCAGTGTTGAAGATAAGTATATCAATGTTGTCTAAGGGAGAATTCAATATACTAACAAGTTTTATTGTTACATGTTTGATGGATTGCATACATGTTTGGAGTTCTTGGTCTAACTTTGGCTGACCTAATTATGTATTAATATTGAGAAGTTTTTATATGTGCTGCAAATGATAAAGGGATCTATCTTAGGTCCACACTGAATACTTATATGTGAAAATGAATATGTTGATTGTGATTTAATGTTTCTCTAATTCAGCCAACCTAATTAGTGAAAATGGGTATATATATGTGTATATATAAGATATTTTTCAAAGAAGATAAGTAGAGAATATAGTAGAGTGTGTGAAAGATACATGAACACAAAGATGAGACTGTGTATATGCCAAATTGTATGGATGAGTAGATAAGTTTTCTATTTATGTATTGTGCTTCACCAAAACTAAACCCTAGCATAAGGAAGGTACATTTCATTAGTTCATATTTTGGCAGTGAGCCATATCATTTTGTATCTTGGAAACGAGCTAGATCATTTTGTATTTACTTCAAACTGTGAGCCTTTCAAGGACAGCGAGTCCTAGTAGTGAGCCCTTGTAATATTCTATATCTAAATATTATATTATGAGCTAGCCCTCACCATTGTTTTTCCCATTTTGGGTTTTCCACATAAAAATACTGGTGTTCATGTGTGTTGTTGTATTCTCTTGATTCCATATTTTCTCTTATTGATTCAATCAGATTTGTGATAATATTTAAATGGATTTTATGTGAATGGTTCTATGGAATACCGATTCACCCCCCCTCTCAGTATTTTGGATGTTCAACATGTAGGACCTCAGGTATGTGACAAAATTTTTACCGATTTTCACATTTTAGTGCATTTATTAGTGTGCCAAAATTAGGTTTTATAGGGTGTTGTTGTATAGCAATGTGTAAAAGGGGTCATCAACTTCACTTTTGATTTTATAACAATGCACTTATTATTTAGTGGCACACTAGGGCTTTTTATTTTAGTGACACACTTTTCCTTGGAATCATGCTTAGATTTGCAATGCATAGGTTTTTATGGTCCATCGACACACTTTAGCAGTGGGTTATGCAACTAAAAAATAGTGATACCCCACCATTTTTAAGTATAGCGACTCATCTTAATGTTGATACACATTTGATTATTACGATGTACATAACCAAATTCATGATGCACCCCCAAAAAATGATACAAGGATGCACCCTAGAAATGGAAACACTATTGATTTCAATGATGCAATTAATGTTCTAGGATGCAGACCCTCAGATTTTTAACTATTTCTAGATATTAGGAAAATTGACATTGTGTGTGCAATGTGTGTAGGAGGATATTCAACCTTTGATGTCCTAGGAGCACCAACCAAAGATTTTGGCAGTAGTATGAGATCTCGATGATGTGGATATAGAGCACCTAGGAGCTCTCGGATTAGGGTTCATCACCTTTATGTCAAAGGTCTACACCCATTTGGCCATGATGATGTTGATCAAGAGATGGCATAGCGAGACATCTTCATTTCATTTACCCACCAGTGAGGCCATTTTCATGCTCGAGGATGTGTGGTAGATCCCCTAGCTTCCCATTCATGGGGAGTGGGTTATATACGACATAGATGCGGGGAGAGATCCATGTTGTTCACTTTTGCACACTAATCAGATCATTTTGGTGAGCTCATAGATAGACTTGGATCTATATTGAGTGTGATTTCCCATTCTCCAATTGGTTGTGAATACTCTTATTTCAGGTGTGATTTCCCTATACTAATGAGGCAAAGGCTTCATTTTAGGTTGGGGGCAACATGGCATGGGATGATTCAACAAACCACTATGTATTCCTGGGGGTCAGTCATGCTAGCATCATTATATCATGATATGCATCAGGAAATATACTACCAAGGTAGGAGTATTGGGGCCAACATTACACTCTTGCACATATGGGCCTATGAGCACATTGTAGTTTTGAGACCACTTGTGGTTTTGGCAAACGTACATAAGGATGATCCCATTGTTTTTAGATATAGAGATCCTATGACACTATAGCACACTAGGCTGATAGGGATACCTTATTGGTGATAGGTCATAGATGACACAACTATATTCAAATGGAGCTCATGGTTGCAGGTTCCTACTTGGTACGATGATCAACAAAAGTTATACTTTGTTTGATAGAACTGCCATATCTAGGAGTGAGAGCATACCATGATTGAGTGGTATCTTCCAGACCATGTGGCATGTCAGTTCGGGGAGGTTCAGGATGTCCCTCTAGATGATTTTATAGCTATATTTTCCAAGTATCAGATGGAGGTCAAGTGGAGATAGTAGATTGATCCCGTGGTGGTGATCAATGAGTTCAAATAGCTGGCTTTGCATCCCTGGACTTATGATCAGGGACTTCCAGATGCAGGCACCACCCTAGGATATGATGCATGGTGGAGACCACTTGATTGGACAAAACTATGGTTTCAAATTGTTCTTGTAATGGATCTGAATTGATTCTTAGGAATGGCTTCCTCAGTTCATCCTAAAGTGTCAATCTAGGAATGTAGGCTTTTGAACCATGTTATGGTAGTATGTCGAAGGGCTGCAATCAATAAACTAAGGGTTGATGGATGAAAAATAATGTAATCTATATTTGAACAAAATTTTGATTTGTAGACTTCTTGTCGCATGTGTGACAGGAACTTGTGAAGAAATGATTCTGCAGTAGAAAACATATTATTGGCACACACAACAAAATAGAATTGAAAATCTCTATACAACAAAATGAAATCCTTTCTTGAAATAAAATAAACAAAATTAAAGTTATACTACTAAATGTAGATATGTTCCAATTTTGGTTAACTATCCAACTCCTCAACTCATAGTAAATTGGCTCTAGCTATTCTTAACGATACTGATAATGTTTGATAGATCGATTATGAAAACTAATAAGTATTAAACAAACCAACATAGATTGAACAAATTTATAGAGATTAAATAAACTGATAAGAATTCAAAATTTAACACAATAATCAATATGAGGAAAATTGAATAATTATGAAATCACAACATACCTTACCACACACAGATATCTAATGGAAAGATCATCAACAACCAAGGAAGTGGGCCCTACCTTCACCGGCTATTGAATGATAGAAGCTCACAAGCACAAAAATACTCCATGCTAATTTTCATTCATTAGAATTTGCAACAACAGATTATGAATACAGATTTAACACCAATGTAAATTTTATATCATCTATATCTTAATAGTCTCAGTATATATATATATATACATATCACAAGCTATCTATACCATAATAGTTTTGAAGATAAAACCAAATAAGATTTTGGGTTGTTTGTGGCTTACATCCAACAACCTCAAAAGATAATAAAAAAAAACTTAAAGTCTTTTGACAGTATCTTAAAATACCATAACAAATCAAAACAGATTTTCTAATCTTGACATAAGCATGGTCAAAGTGACAAAATGACTCCAACTAGCCTAGTCCTCCATCCACTGATGCCCTTCATGCCTTGATTTCAACCACTTAAATATTTCATGTTACCAAAATCACAAAGATAGTTAATAACAGTCAAAGGAATCAGTATTTTTCACTAGTTTTTACCTTTCCTCATATTTCATAGAATATCTCCACTTCATTAATGAAAAGTGACATGAACTATAAGAATACTAGGAAAACAAAAAGGGTTAAAAAAAAATGAAGAGGTAAAATAGAGACACAATGTGCCCCCAACATCTCCCCCCAGCTTAAGACTTTGCATGTCCTCATGCAAAAGTATGCAAGATACAAACCAAGAGGGGGAAGAGTGAACTTCTACATGGTGTTTGTGACTTCCTTAATCCATAGTTGACATAACTTGTATACTTTTTTTTCATGTTCTTGAATGGCCATCATAGATGTATCGGTTACTTTTTCCTGTTCAATTGCTTCCTTCAACTGATTGATCTTTGTTGCTTGGGAGGTGTTGAGTGACTCTGTGATTTGAACTTGTTTCTGTAGGGTTTCATTTTCTTTAGTCAATTTAGTCACCAGATTCTGCATGTTGTGGTTTTCATCATTAGTTAGCAAGGGATGCTCCTCTTCATATTCTTCCTCTTCCTCTGATTCCTATTTTTCTTTTTGTTCATGTTCCTTTGCAACATTTTCTTGTTCCTGATTATCCAACACATTCACTTCATTCTCTATTCTCTCTTCTAATTCATGTCCTCCTTCCTGATTATTGGCATGAGGGTTTTCAAATCCATCAACTTCTTGATTTTCAAAGTTTTCAAGGTCATCATCACTTGTTTACTTAGCTAGTGCAGACTCATTTTGAACAATTCCCTTGTCAGGAATTTCTTCTTGGTTGACCCACATTTCTTCTAAGATTGGAGAGTTTTGGGGTAGTATTTCAAGGTTTTGTTCATGCCTCTTTTAGTTTTGTGGAGGGTCCTCAGAATTTTTCAACAGCCTCTTTCTCTTACTCCTTAACTCTCTGGCAACAACTTCTATTATCCTAGTCTTCTAGGAGACTGTGGACACTATTGTTAAATCTCCAACCTCTTCAGTGTTCTGAGGGCTTAAACCACTAGCTACATTAGCTAAGTTTTCTAGCTTGTCTACAGGATCAGTTGACAACTGTCTCACTTCTTGAGATAATTCATAAATTGACCCACTATGTCATCTCTTGTCACCCCTAGAGCTAGGTGTAGTGGTTTCAATATTTTTAATAGTAGGTTGTGTAGACACCGAAATCTGGTTATTAGCCTGCGACTTCTATATTCTTCATAATTCGTATTCTTCATGGTCATGATTAAATAATGTCAATTATTTAATTATTCATTTTAACATTAATTCTTCTATTAATTAAATAATCTTAATTATTTAATTATTCATCTTAACATTAATTTATCTATTAATTAAATAATCTCAATTATTTAATTAATTCACTTCTCTTTATTCTATCTAATTAATTAAATAAATGCTTTTTATTTAATTATGTTACTAATTAACCTTCTTCTGATTAAATTAAATAAATCATTATTTAATTTACTCTTTATCATATTTCAACTATAATTAAATAAATTCATTATTTATTTAATATTCATTTAAATCCCCTTAGTCACTTAATTAAATAAATCTTATTTATTTAATTATTTATTCTTCTTGAATTAAATGAATTATTTAATTCATTAAGTCTATTTTAACACATTCTTCTATATTTTAGATAATTATGTGAGTTATCTAAGTATTCACTTTTACTCAACTCGACATCTATTTTAATCATTTGGTTAACTATTGATTTAATGTCGAGGTGGCATCTTAATCAATCTCTTAGTCCTGTCATGCAGTCTCGGGTTCACAACTCATTTAAAATGTACATGCATATTAATTAAATATTCTTATTTAATTAATTAAATGTTGTCGTGCATTCGAAGCAGAAGAGTCGTTATAATCAATCTTCATCTTTGTCATGCAAATATATTTCTTATGTTTTTGAATGCCGAACTGAAGATTAAATCATTCATTTAATCTTTAATTCTATTTTCTAATTCGAATCACTCATGTCACTTCTATCAGTTATCTAATTGCATGTCTAATCAGTCAATCTCAACCGTCCGTTGATCTTTCAATCTTGGCCTGTTGTTCGAATAATCAATTTTCTATAAATTGATTTGTCATTCTTCATTCCAATCTCTCTCGCTCTCTCGCGAATTTGATAACTTTTGAGAGCACTTTTGTCTTGAATCTTCGATATTTTGCTAATCACTATCTTAGGCTATACTTGCATGAATTACTTGAAAATCTGAGGGCAATTATACCATACAAGCAAAATGGAGAAGGGCAATCGAGATAATTCATGGAAATACGTTTGAAAATTGGTGAGATTGTTCTAGTTTTAATTACGTTTTTACTTTCCCATGTTCTTTGTTGCTTAACGTATGAATTTGCATTCTAGATTTAGTATTGTATGCATGTGTGCTTCTAATCTTGATTCTTGTTGTCTATTGTGCAAAGGCCTATTTCATTTTAGTTACGGTTTGTATTTGTTGAGTGTATCTACGAGCATACTTATATCTATGTTCTATATGTATGATCACTTTTTGCTTTATGTATACTCAAATGAATGCTTCATATTGTGTATTTTCTATTTATTGAATGCATGATATGTCGTGCATAGAAGTAAATTTGAGTGTACTTGAATACTCTACATATTCATGTCTTAAGTAATGACTAAGTGCTTCTCCCTCCATGTGTGTAATTCCTCTTTGTATGCTTCACATTAGAGTGTATCTATATTGCTTCCTACCTTATGAGTGTTTATGCATTGGATACCTTGTCTAAGTTTATGTGCTCTATGTATGTACTTCAAGTGTATTTCTTTTCCTAAGTATAATTATATGATTTATATGTCTTATGTGTAATTTATCGCTTGTCACTTTTGTGTGTATTTGTCTTACATTGTGTGTTTTACCTTGTGTATTTATAAGTGTATTTAGTGTATTTTTATGCTTCATGTGTAATCTGTGATTATGCTCTACACATGTATTCATGTTTGCTTCATGTGTTGTATGCATATATCCAACATGACCGCTCTTTGGATAACTTTCTAATATGTCTTTCAAGATTGGTGTGTTCTCAGAATGTTTACTCCATTTTCATGTGTACTTAATGCTATAATAATCAAGTGTGTACTTCATGCTTTACTGGTTATGTGTATTCAAATGTATGATTCATATTTTATGAGCATAACGCACGTCTTACAAACTTGCTTGTGCCTACTATGCTTTAGCATGTTTACTACATGTGTTATGTGAGTACACTTCTGATTGAACATGTATACTTCTTCAAGTATATCTGCATACCTTAAGTGTATCGACGTGCCTTACTTGTATTCCCTAAGTATATGTATCATACCTTGCAAGTAATTATTTGATGTTCCTTCAGCATGATTATTCCATGGAAGCTTCATGTGTGATTGATTCATGTTTTCAAGATTCTTCATACATGAGTTCCCTCTCAATTCCTTGAATAGGCTTTATGTATATCTTATCATGCTTTGTATGTTACTGGATTCATTACTAAGGGGATTGTGGCTTAAAATATCTTATGTGCATACTTTGTGACGGTTTCATGTTTGATAATTTGCTCCATGTATGGTGTGTATTCAACATGCGTGTTTATGTGTGTATCTATTGTATGTCGGTGTTTGATTCATGTCTTACGTGTACATTATTAAGCATGTTATATGACTAAGATTCTTATCCTAAGTGTATTCAAGTGTGGCTCAAGACTTATGAATTCAAATATATTCAAGTGTGACTTATGTATTTGAATGCATTCAAACATATACCATGTGATCTATGTATATTCAAATGCCTGATGTGTCTTCAAACAAGGTTCCTCCATAGTGTCTTATGCTTAAAGATGAGTTAAATTTTGTTTGTCAAACTACTTTTGGAGTTGAGGCATTGTAACTATTGAAGTAAAATATGTATGGAATTGTGATTGCTTGAGGACAAGCAATCTTGGGTGGGGAGGACTGTCATGTCCCCCGAAATTGCAACACCAAAGATATCAAAACACAAAAAAATATCAAATTCAAGAAATTGCAATTATAATTATTATAGAGAATAGTATAATTAAATATGATTTAATAGATAAAATTCATAGGAATAACTTATATTAGCGATTGAATATTATAATATAATTATAATTGACAAAGCTAGAATATATATTAATATTAACAATTTAATATTTATAAATTAATAATTACCAAAATATAAATACAATAAACATCAAAATGTGAGTAATCCCAAATTAAACATTATAATATATGATATAAGATATTTATTGATGACATTATAAATATAAACTATAAAATATAGTATCATAAATGTAAAATATTATGCTCTAAACTCAATCGGCTAAAGAAGCATTGAATTCCTAAATAAATCTAATCATGGCCACGATCTCCCAAAGAAAAGCAAACGATATCTAAACTTTAATCAAAGAATAGTCTGTCTTTTATGGGGCTCTTTGAAAGGCATGGAGAGATTGGAATAAGGAGTCGTGACTCCAAGCAACATATTGGTTGAAGAGGAACGATCTGGCTCAGGACGTGAGTCTTCCTTAGGCCAGGTTCGATACTTAAGTTAATTCTTTCCTTCCTTTATAAGGTACAGGAGTTCTACCATCACTGGGGAGAAAAGGAAGCATAGGATATGGAGTGAAGGACGTGAGGAGGAGCAGGATAGACAGAGAAATGTAGCCTTCAGGGATTTACCTTTCACATCATTGTTGTGGTGCACGACTGGATTCAAATATGAAGTTTTGTGATCAGTACTTGCTCAGAATACTGTAACATACTCTATCTGCGCCAGGGGTTTCTCAATAGCTCGTCTGTTGAATTCACATGTGGCCGAATCACATAATTCATCTTTTTAAGCTTAAGTTGACTATGGCTATCCCATAGTAATCTTCACTCATTCAATTTTACTTTATGTTGTATTGCAGGAATGTTCTTATTTGTGTGTGATAAGATTCTAGGTAACCAATAAGGAGATGGGAAAATCTGGTGTCTATCTTTGTATGTCTTCCAGCCCTCTTTATTTATACGTTTATTTAGTTTAACATTGAGAAGTACTAGGGATAGATAATTTGTCCCAATTTGTATGGCTTAGGGAAATATTGACAATAAGCTTAAAGAAGAATACATTAAATAAGCAACATTGATAACCTCAAAGATATAAATATTGAAGATAAATTAGAGGGGTGAGACTTAAATGGTGGACACCATCGATACATACAAGATTTTATATATATATATATTATCCGACTTACCAATAATGATGCTTGTAGCAATTATCAAACCTCATCTTGATAATGACCCTATCCATTCACTAGGGTGATTAATGGTATAATAAAGTTCCATCTATGGGATCTTAACATCTACCCTAAACTATTTATGAAATATATTTAGAAGAATCATTCAGAGTGAAAGGAATGAATAACCCTTTGACTAAAAAGAAATATTCATATCATCTTTGACCTTATTCAATATTATCACTAAAATTTCACAATCTCTAATGCTCTAATGTCTCTTTGAGAAACACTTTGAGTGCCAGATTCAGGTTCAAGTGCCTCCACTAGAAAGGGGTCATTACATATTATTACATGTCTCCCACACATTAAATAATAATACAATGTTACAATACAACATAAGTGGCCCCACAAATAATTACCTAGTGTGATTAACCACACCACCAAGGTGCATCACAACTAAATAATTATTTAATTACAACATTATAATAAGTCAATTTATGCAATGGTGTACAACACCATATCGCAACATTTTCCCACTTGGTGTATGCATTGCATAAGGGATCAATACATGAAATACATCATCATATCCATACATGAAATCACATGAATCTCCAACATGCTCTCATGCTTCATCAAGATACCTGCAATAAGGAAAAAGTGACCACCATCTCAAGCAAGAACTTCTCTCATCCTCCAATGTGCCACCTATGGAATAAAAGGAACATGCCAAGGTGAAGATGCACCAATCCAAGAACACAAGCATCAAATCCAAGTGATAAAAAAGGCTCTAACCAAGTTGTTGTGAACTGAAAAACCCACATTATCAAAAATAGCATCCACAACACATGCTAATACATCCACCATTCATACCTCCAAGGTATCAATACATCGGTAAACTCATGCCAAGAACATATGCAACCCATAAACGACAATCAAGCTCTCCCTATATAAAACATGTCAATGAAGAACATACATATCCAGGAACTCCCATTGCATAGGTAAAGTCAAAGCATATCAAGTCTACCAATCAACACTATATCATGGTGTGATAATTAAATCAAAGCATGAAGTAACAAGAACAATAACAATGATCCACACATGCAACCCAAAGAGCTGCATAATCTATCACAACATGTCACCATCGTCCTCCCAAAAATAAGAAGGAACCATGAAGAGAGAAAACCTATAAACCATAATGTCCTCCTACCAACACCTCAAAAGTGTACTGCTATGTCAAGTATGATCTCCTAACAACCCCAAATGAAAAGCATCAACATCCATAACACTCAATCTCATAGACCAAGTATAACATATGAATCAATGTAACAATGCCAACATTGATGTAAGCCTCTCTAATCAAGAAGATCAAACTCAAGATAACCATCCCCAAAACTGGAAACCAACCCATAAACCATCTCCTAACAATCATCATCAAAGAATGATATCATAAACTCAAATGCACAAGGAGATAATCATGCCATAATATCCTTCAAAATGAATCCTCCAGAACTAACTATTCATAGCTCAAGATCCATATCTATGAAAGATAAAGCATATAAACTAATGCTAAATAATCCTCAAATGAGTATCCATAATCAATCACCATGAACCAACTCAATACCATGAGAAAACAAAGCACAAAATATAACACATCTGATAGATATAATGGGAAAATACCTCTCAAATAATAAACTTCCAAGTATACCAAGAGTGGGGAATGAGAATGCTCCTCTAGAATAACCAAGCCATCATGACTCACTCCAAGAACAATCTCCTCTATCATTCTATCATGAACTCAAGTCCATATCCAGGTGAAATCTCCTTAGTCATCCTATTGAAACCTCCAAAGAGTAACCATCTCAAGCAAATGTCTCTAATCACAAGAGAACTCCAACCATCACCTAAGTCTCCAAGTATCCATGAATATCTGTAACCAATCAGTCCATGCCATACTCCAAATACAATATAGCACCATCATGAAGTAATCAAGAAAATGATCAATGTACCCAATGCAAAGAGAACTACCAAGATCAATGTCAAAGCTCCAACCACAAAATCAAGAACCTATCATAACAACATGATCTAACCATCTCCTCCTAGGAGATTGCATGCACTAATGCAAAGATCTTGGTATCAAGAGAACACGTGTACCATGCCAAACTCTAATCTAGTTCAATCAAGAGTATATCATGACATAATAAAAAAATCACTCTAAACCAAGAAACCATATCCCCAATCACTTGAAGATAACCATAACCAATGATGCATCCATGTCACTACCAAAAATTCCCACTTAACTGTGGTACGAGCTACACATGGGGGTATGTGTAGGATCATCATGGAAAAAATAGGCCCTTAAATGGAAAAAAAATCAGAAAAATTAGAGTTATGCAACTTGACATAAAAATTTGAATAAGTTATCTATATTATTTCAAAAATATGTAATAATAGAATCTGTAGGAAATTGAATGTAGTTTCTAAACTACTAGGTTTTTTTTTAATCTATTTGGTGAAAATTTAAATTTTCAATGCAATAGTACTTAAATCTCAGGGAAAAAATAAGAAGTAGGTGTCTGTCTGACCACCCTAGCCACAATAAAATGATAATATTTTTTTATAATACTTTAGATATAAGTAGAGGACTCATGTCCCGATGTGATACATATTTTTTTGTAATTTTTTTCCAAGTAAATAATTAATTATGATTTTTTTATTACAAATTTTTAAAAAATATAAACTCGTATGTTTGACCACCTTAACTTGGTCAAAACTTTAGGAAATTCATTTTTTTTAATCCTATAGTATGTGAAGCATAGAATATGACACATGGTTTGGATTTAAAAAATGTGATATTGTTTGAAAGCTATAGATGTTTTTCCAGCAACCTATCAATCAAGAATTCAGTCATAATTCAAATAGAAAATGAATAATAATTATTTATTAAATTCAAAGTAAAGAATAATTTATATTGGTGGAAAGCTGAGAATATCCTTTAAAAACCCTTTTTGTTTCATCAATTTTGGGTAAAAAGAAGTCGTCAACCATATACCCTACACATACCCATGATATCGCCACTTTTTGGCCCATCATGATCCTGCACATACCCATGGAATCATGATAATCATCCTCTTCATGAAGATCATCTAGGTCTACACACACTCAACTACAATATCAGTAATAAGCAAGTGAAACCAAGATCTCTAATCCAAGAAGATACATACAACCATCGTCAAAACATTACAAACCAATCTAATCTAATACTGCCAAGTCATCACTATTAAAATCTCCTATTGAAAGTGTATAACCAATAGATGAACCAAGCTATCATGACATTGTGATCAAGCCACATACTACAACTTGTCCCATCACCTGACTAATCAAGTACTCTAACCATCCATCCTCTCAATCTTGAAACAACATACCAATGCACAAATGACCACAAACAAGGCCAACTAATGAAATCTGCAACAAAAATGAATCAAACCTAGTGGATATAGACAATCCACATATGATTCATCCCAATAAAAATGAATGAGTGGCCAACCCACACACTTTCATAACTTGTAGACCCAACCATTGAAACATGAAAACTCATCATCACATTAGTAGCCTGCAAATCAAGACATCAAAGAAGATAATCTTGTAAATCAAGACATCAAAGAAGACAATCTCTTAACCCACCCCATACATCAACATATAGCTGACTACCAAAGCCATGGGGTGGGCTAGTCTATAGATCCCACCCCCCACATGCTTTTTATGTATTTTTTTTAATTTAAAATTTTTCTTGAAATGCAATTTTTTATATATTTTTTTACTTTTGCAAGTAAAAAAATAATTTCCAAAAACCCGATGACAATAATCATTTTTTTCTACAAATTTTAATTTTTGGATTTTTTTTAATCATTTCTCTGCACATGGAGAAATTAGGTTTTGACTAAAAATATTGCATTTTTTTAACTTTTCCAAAATAGGTCAAATTTTATATCAATTGTCATCTCTTGTCCAACTTGAATCCAACCATGAGATCCATTTTTTCTCAAGATATCATCTCTGAAATTTTCCCTACAAAACCCTCATATAAAAACTCAAACCAAGAAACCCTCTTTCACCCAAATTTGGAAAACTTCAGATCTACAATAAACCTAACAAATCTTAACAACCCAAAAGCCCAAATCTGCAAACAAACACCTAAAAAATGTGTTCCATATCTTATAATGCCTCAAACCCCACATGCATGTCCATGGCTTTAACTTTGCAAAAAATTCTCAAACTAGGGTTATAAAAAAAATTGTCAACCATGAAAGCTCTGATACCACTTGTTAGGAAATATTTCATTTAACCCACAATCTTAATCCATTTCCTACATAACCTATGAGAGATAAACATGCATACAAGTAACCGCAATGCATAGATTATAAAGACAAGCCACAAGATAACATAAGATATGCCCTAGGAAAACCCTCAAGAGGGAAAAAACTAATCTCCAAAAGTATCCATACTTCATCATATTATTCAACAATAAAGCAATACAAGAGTTACAATAAATACCTATGAAGCATCAAGCCCTCCAATGCACTCTCATGTGTCCAACCATGAATCCACACATACCAACCATGCTTCACATATGCACTCCTCATAAAGACTCAATAATGACTACAAATCCACTCATCCAACCTAAACCACTATACATGTGTTTGCTTTTATAGACACAAGCTCACACAAACTACAACTAGTGGTAAGGTAAAACCATGTACCACAAAACCATGTGAATACAAAACACTAACCCCTTATTTAATATTGGGTACTAAGACTTCACTTTATTTAATATTTCCCCAATATTAAACTATTATCACATTTCTCCCACACATTAAATAATAATACAATGTTACAATACAACATAAGTGGTCCCTGAAATAATTTCCTAGCATGATTAACCACACCACCAAGGTGCATCACAACTAAATAATTATTTAATTACAACATTATAATAAATCAATTTATGCAATGGTGTACAACAAATATCCCAACAATCTTCATTTGTTTTCTTTTCTTTAGCATTCTTCTTCTCACCCTCAACATCTAAACTAGACTTTTCTCTTGCTCTAAATCTTTATACAGCTTTAAACAAGTGTCCATAAATGTGGTTTTCTCTTTCTCAAGACCCAAACTAAATTTTTCTTTGTTAGAAGGATTTTGACTGCTTAATATCCCATCAAGAATTCCTAAGCCTCCTTTTAGTTTCAGGCCTTTTTCTATTTGTTCTCTATCCTTTTCCAAATCTTTCCTTAATGCAACTATTTATGCCTCTAGTTGTATATATTTTTCAACTTCGGATTGTAACTTAGACTTGACTACATCTTCAATTCTCTTGGCTTCCTCTACTTGTAGTTTCATAATTACAACTAACTAATTATACTTTTCAACCTTTTTGGTCAGCTTGTTAGTCTCCTTTTGAGCAAGCATTTTCTGATATTTATTCTCCTTTTTTATTTTCTCAATCTCCTCTCTTAGGTCATCAATCTCATCCAAAGCACATATGAGTTCTCCTTCTAGGTCAACTTCTCATTCTTCTTCACCTTCTTTGCCAAGTTCTTCAACCTTACCAGCCTTTTGTTCTCTTGATCATTTTTCCATGAAAAGAAATTTGTTTTCTTTCATCATAAAGGCACAATATTGCTCATCATCTGAACTACTATAGTCATCTGATACATCACTATCCTCCTAGATGTATAGACTTCTTTTTCTAAAAACTTCTTCTCTTAGGGAAGTAGGGTTTCTTTATTTTACCATCTACTTCTTGTTTAGAGTTACAATTCTTATTGTATGGACATTTATTAGTAAAATGACCCACTTTACTATAGTCAAAGCATTTGAAGGGTAACTTACCTCTATACTTCTCGAAGCCTCTTCTAAGTATTCTAATGAAATTGGCTTCTTCTTCATCGATATCTTCCTTCCTGGATGTAGTTGCTTCTTCCTTAGCTTTATTGGGTGCATCTTCCTTCTCATTGTTTGTAGCCTTGAATGCAACTTCTCTTTTAGATGGGTCTGCATTTTCCATTCTCATCCCATATGCAATGAATATGCCATGCAGCTCATCAAGATTGATTTTTTCTACATCTCATCCTTCCTCTATTGCAAAGATCATGGAATCATATTTTGAAATCATGGATCTTAAGATTTTTTGTACAATTACATTTTCTTTAACTTCTTTGAATCCTCTGATAGAGTTTACTATTTCATCAACTCTAAGAATATATTCTGCATTCTTTTCCTCTTCACTCATCTTCAGACCTTCAAACTTGGCTCTGAGGATTTGCAGCTTGGCCAACTTTACCTTGACATCTCCTTAATAGATGCTTCTTCACTTCTTCTAGACATCATCTGTAATTTGGCAATACATGAATTTAACAAACATTGAACTAGTCAAACTACATAGAATAACATGTTTTTCCTTTGCATTATTTTCATAATATTTCTTCCCTATAGCATTTATAGGGGGTGTAGTAGGTGGTGCATATCTATTCCTAACCGACATCCAAACATCCATCACAACACTCCATAAGGCATAATCTGAACCATCAAAACTAGGTGTTTTTTTGTAGATGAACCTTCCTGACTAGCCATTATGTTTACTTGTCCAAGACCTACTTGAGTTGATTAAGTTTCTCCTAGGGAACCTAGGCTTTGATACTGATTGTTAGAACACAATGATCTAATGTGAGTGGGATGAATCAGTAGATAAGTTTAAAATATGGTCCTAAAAGAACCTAATAGGTTAACTATTCATTTTAACTCTATTAGAGAGGATTAAAACAACATACTCAAAACAATAACCATGCACATCCAATAACACATAATACAAGATATACGTGGAAAACCCAAGAAGGGAAAAAGTATGGTGAGAAATGTTGCTAGGAGCTACTTTCCTAATCCAACCTCACAATCAAAATTCATGTTACAAATTTTAAGGGTACCAACCTTAAGGAGACACCAATCCCTTGGTTTTAGGAGCACCTAATCCAAGGAAGCATCCACTCGCTATTCTGAGCACCTACCCTGACATTTGATGGCACCCACCAATCATATAATTTATTACAATTTGTTCAATAGAACATAGTTCATTGTTACAACTTAATTTGCAACTGCTCAACACCTTCTTGTAGCTTCTGCAACCTAGTTCTCTACTCTGCACCTCCTTTGTTCTACACTTGGAGATAAACCCTAATTATGACCTTTTTTTTTCAGGCTCTACTCATTCAGATAGTGCATTCTCTATCTACAATTTGACTCACTCCCCCTCTCTTACACTTTTGCACTTCACTACTGCAACACTTAGCCAATTTTGATTGTCTTCACTTGTTGCTTAACTCCCCTAACTTGGAATTACTGCCTCGATCCTTGCACCACTATATAAAAATCCCCCTGCTAGATTTTTCTTGCTATCTTCTTCAAGAAGATATTTTTTCATTGAGCCACTCACCATCAAAATCAAATTTAGTACCAATGTCATTTTTAGTATGTAACCGATCTAGGGCTTGTTTTTATTAAAGCAAATTCCCTATATTTGATCTTTCGTTCATCAGGAATGTGATATTCACCTCCCAAAGGATCTAGTCACCATTAAACTTAGTAGTTGGAATGGTTGAAAAAATTAATTTTGTGCTCTATGTTGGCTACCAATTTGAATGAGGATTTCATTGCCATTATCTTTTCCTAGTTGACATGCTCCTACTTTAAATTCCATCCATTCATTTCTAGTTTGGTACCATGATTTAGCATCTAATAAGTTTGCTACCTATTTTATATTTCTACCAATCAATTTAATGCCTTTGAACGATGACTATTGATTTTTTATTTTTACTTTTTTTAAGTCACACCAATGTGATTCACAACAATAGTTTGAATCATCAACCAATGATTTTCTACCACATGTCCCATTCTTGCAAAACCACATATGTCAACTCAAGTCAACATAGGCATCTTATGGAATTACTTCTCCATTTTTGGAAACTTCTCATTTCCTTCCCTTTAGGGATCGATAGTTTCTCATCTCCCTTCTTGCTTGTTGTGAATTGGTAGAGCTTAACAAGTAATCTCAAATTGTGAAACTTTCGAAGCTCTATATTCCTTCTCTGTTGATGTCACCATGTATGGATGTTGTCATCATCATCTTCTTGCTAGCTCTAACCCTTTCAGGTGTCAGCCTTCGGGCATCCTTCTTACTGGATACCTACCTTTCAATGAACCTTAAGCATTCTTGTAGTTTCACAATGGAAGAAATCGTCATTCATAGCCTTTCCCTTTTTGGAGGTCAAAGGTTACTCTTCCTCTTTAATGTATGCCTTCCAAAAAATTAAGGCATAAGTCTTAAGATCAACTTGTGAGTTACCAAAAAAAAATCAACATTCAGAAGTCAAGGTTCCTCTATTCCTTCTTCCACAAACATAATGTTAAGGTGTAAGCCTTAACTATGAAGTCTAAAGCCTGACTTCTTTTCAAACTTGAATCTTTCTAGCTTTTGTTGAACAAAAGGTAAGGCATAAACATGTACTCTAAGGCCCAATGTTCAAAACCATTTCAAACTTAACTCAATTTCCTTACTATAGTCCTTTTAGGTGAATGGTAATGTGTATGCCAGATGCTTGATTCCTGATACCTTGTAGACTTAGTAAAAATTTACTCCCTTTTTCTCCTGTGGCAAGCAATAAGAGGTGAGCCTGATGCCCTTTTTGACATCAATCAAGCTCATTGTTGCTATCTCCTCATTTAACATCTATAAGATGTCCTTTTGAAATCAATGGCAGCATTATGCTAACATTTATATGTTCAAAATTATTTGATTTTGTGTTTCTTTCTTTCATTTATATTGCAATTTACCCTAGTTTCATTCTACACTCAAATTAAAACCTATTTAAACCATAGAAAACCCTCATTGCACAATTGTTGCCAAAATATCACCCCAAAAATTTCAAGCTTCTAGTTCTACCCCAAAAGGAGCCCTCCATGAAGATCTATTATCCCAACTTCCTAGTTTGATAATCGACAAAAATATAGACAAACTATTGTTGTAAGGCTCGAGGCAGAAAAGGGTATTGTGGATAAACATTTTGCAATTACAGATGTTAAGATTAAGGTTGTCGGATGGGAATTATTCAAATATTTGTATGGGAAATTGAATTCCAAAATTCCAAGCTTCAATGCCTAGAGCTTAGACCTAGGAAATTTGGTGGTTGCAAATGTGTACCTAGATATAGACCTAGTTAAAGCCATTGTTGCAAATTATGAACCAAATTTTTGGGATGTGAGGACACATGCTAGGGTGGAGATGGTAAAGTTTACCCAAGAAGGAATTATAGGTTTTTTCAAACTTAACCCTAATGCAACAAAATAGATCAACCTAGAAGCACTAAAGAAGGAGTATGAATAAAACAAAAGCACACATAAAGTGACAATTTTTCCAAGTTTCATGATGAAAGGAAAGAGTAGAAGTATAATCAAGCTCGCACCTAAAGAAAAGGAACCTTTCAAAATGGATTTTTTTGAGATTTACATTTTCAGAACTTATCTCACTCTATGTCAAATCCTAGGACTTGACCCTCCTCAAAGGATACCAATAGCCTTCGTGTTCATGGTTGAAAACATACATAATATGTTAGTAAATGAGGAGTATGATTTTGCTACTTATTTTTTAGATTCTATTAAAAAGGCATTGGTGGCTATCAAGGATGGAAAGGGTGGTGTAAGGTTCTGGTGGTATTATTTGTTATTCCACATTTTCTTGGCATATGGATCTAAAGAGTTGTGCCCAGGGCTAAAAGGCCCAAGGCTACAACTTAAAATGAAAGCTAAGAATTTAGGTCTCCTAGTCCAAATGTGGACCTACTTACTAGATAAAAATTGTGCAACATAAAGTTTTGTGGCATTCACAAACTTGTTTTCAGCAAGGTTGAAAGGTTATTTGGGAAAAGATGTAACAAGGATCCCCAAATAATTACATGATTTTCTAAGGCCTAAAGAAAGGAGGCCTGACTTGGATATTGCCCACAATTAGGGAGACGTCAATGTGCATGATAGTTGCACCATCCTTAGGGTGTATGGGACCAATGTGAACCCACATGTTCTTCTAAGGTTTGTGGAACTTAGAGTGGGTTTTCTTGAGGTTATATGGAAATTGGGAAGAGTGGAGGACATAAACCTAGTAAACCAGAAGAAAGGATCTCTTTTCCCTGAGTATACAGTGTTTTTAGACTTTTTTATGGCCAAGGAGGGGTGGAAAAACATTCTTGAAATTATTACTCCACTAAAAATGAAGAGTTCAAGACCTAGGAATCATGATCTTGGAGGTTTTATTGTTGAATTGAGGTTAAGGATTAATAGAGCTAAATTTTGGCATAATTTTGATTATCCTGAGTATATTATAAAAAATGAGTTTGATATGAATAAAGTTGAGGGTATAAAAATAAAGTGGCTAGCCTTTAAGAAATTGGAAAAGGAAAAAAGCAAAAGGACCCCACTTCCAAAGGAACATATAAAGATATTGAGGACACAACTCTCAAAATTGAGGCAATTTTGTCAAA
Source organism: Sequoia sempervirens (assembly GCA_007258455.2). Lineage (NCBI taxonomy): Eukaryota > Viridiplantae > Streptophyta > Pinopsida > Cupressales > Cupressaceae > Sequoia > Sequoia sempervirens. The sequence continues at coordinate 151,035,999 of VDFB02000003.1, forward strand.
TTTTGACAAGGTTGTTGGGCAGCTTAAAGAGCAAAGAGAAGAGCAAGATAAGGGGAAAGCTCCTGTGGTTGAGAAAAGGCCCACTTATCAACCACCAAAGAAACAATATTTCTTCATAAGAAGACCAAAGGGGATTGTCATGAAAGAACAAACAAAGGCTACTCTTACTCAATCTAAGGAGTCAAGATTCTCATCCCCTATGCTTCAAATGCCACCATCACCCTCACATGATGTCATTGATCTTGATTCACCTCCAAGGGAGACTTCTCCAAAAAGGAGGAAAATTGAAGCAATAGGACTTGTTGACTACCCTCTACATTCTAATGATGAGGTTGTAGTCATCACTAATGATATTATGTAGAATATGTTATCACCTCAAAGGGAGATTGAATTACTAACCCCTCAAAATAGAGTAACAAAAGAAATTTTGATAGGTTTGGACAATGCAGATGATATAAGGGATGAGGCTTGCCAAGAATTCATGATAGATGATGCATTTGTCAAAACTAATATATTCAAGGAGTATGTATGTAGAACTCAAAGAGATGAGTTTGAGAACAAAGTGCAGTAATAAGTGGCCAAAGATCTCCAAAACTACATAAGGAAGTTGTAACTGCAAGGGTAGCTGTAGAAATGAAGGCCAAGCAAAAGGAATTGACCCATGAAGAATGGAGGAGAATGGTGAGAGAAAGTGGCTTAATTTTATTACCAAAATGGTCTATGGCATTTGTCATTTCCTTTGATACCATGAGAAGACATGATTCACAAGTTTTTTCTATTGATGAGAAAGATATATGTGCATTACAATGATCTGCTTTCAGTCCACAATGGGACACACTTGCAATTTGGGATTTTTCCCCCAATAATAATAAGCCTACAGTAGCAGAGCCTATTGGAGACCTAAGAGGAGGTCTCATCATTAAGAGAGTCTCTAGCACTTCAATAGTGGAGGAAGCCACATTAGATGTAAATGTTGTGAAATTCACAAAGGTCGTTACTGAGTCACTATAGGAGAAGTATGATGTAGAGAAAAAGAAGCACAATGATTTTTATTTGAATATAACAAAGATAAATAAAGGATTTTAGATTGTGCAAATCAGGTTGTATGATCTAAAACTATCTCAAAACAACTACTGGCCAAAGTCTTAACACATCAAACAAGGTGACTTCCTTCACAAAATTCCACTAGACCTTGTAGGATAACAAACTAGCTTTTTCCAACATAATTTCCACACCAAACCTCATACCCAAAACCTATTTGCATATTTATATGCCCTTTATTTTTTTTGATAACATATCTCAATTTTAGGTGGGGGTGTTTTGTAACTCAAGGCTTTAAAATTTACTGTCACGTTTGACCAAAGGCCTAATTAGGCTTGTTCAACTATGTCCCTATGTGGTTTTCACACTCCATGGTTAAATCCTTCACACCAATGCCTCATACATGTCAAATAAGGTATCCCAATCATTTCCAACCACTACAAACTGATTCCCAAGAGCTTTTTATGAAACCCTGACTTCTATATTATTTCTATGCCAAAAACATGAGATTTTCAAGATAGGGCATCACCAAATTTGCACTTACCACCATCCCCTACTCCTAAAACTTCAAGAACACAAAAATAAGCATTTCTACAACCATTCCACCAATTTTAAGGTCTTTTCATTAGTGGAATGGGAAGGAAATCATGATTTTCTATCAAAGTACACCATAAATGAGGGTTTCAAGCAATCTTCAATAAATTGGCTCTAATTTACTCCAAACTTAATTAAATCAGGTGAAACCAAATTCAATAGAAAAAATATTCAATATATTATATATTACAATGTATTTTAGGTCACTTTCAAACCATACAAGGTCATACCACATGTAGCAGCAAATTGTGCTTCTAAAACATAGAAAACAGAGTCTTTGTTATTCAAAATTCAAATCTACATCATCCAACCTTGTCTCAACGTCCACACATGATTTTTAAAACATTATCAAGCATAACCAATTGATTCCAACTATTTTCTCAAATCCCCAACTGTTCAACTTCCCCTAAGACACAAAATGCAAAAATTGCTTGAGCAACATTTTTGCAACTTTTGCAAAATTTGACAACTTTTCATAAATTGACCCCACATGACTAAAATTAACCAAAAACATAAGGAATAGTCTTAAGAGACCTTATTACAACCAAAATTGACTAATTCACACAAAATACTAACACTTTGCAACTTTTTAACATTAAGACCTGTGGTGCCCTGTACCATATTCCCCAGGAAAAATAGACTCAAGTCCCTTTGAGGATAGTGCTACAACAATAGATTTAGGATTGATCAAAGAATTATCTGACCCCCAAGTGACATCCTCATTTGGTAAACCTTTCCAATGGACCAAATATTGGAAATAAGCATTATCCCTAGTCTTGTTGAATTCTTTGGCACCTAGGATATGCTTCAACTGTACAGACCTATTTGTTGGATATTCTTTGACTTGTTCTTCACTTGAGAATGATGTTGAATCTCCATCACTACCTTCTACCATATATTCTCCATCCTTCTAATGAACTTCCTTATCTTCACTTCAATTGTGTGTTTGGACTTGTTACAGTCCTTTGTAGTTTATCCTTAACCTCTTCACCTTTGCTTCTCACCCCTTCCATCTGTTGTTGTATCCCTATAAATATTGCTTGATCATGCATACTAACCTCTGACATGAAAGGAATAGAATGACCAACATCCCCTTTTGAAAGAAATGAATGTAGCACTCCTCCTATCAACATAGCAACATACCTCTTAAGCCAATCTTGAATCTCCAAAATCAAGTCATTCTTCATGTATGATGTCATAATGTCTTCACATTTAGGAGTGGTTGTAAGATCCATGTGTTCCTCTTCTTCTACCTTTATGAACTCCTTCCTACCTACCATCATCACATTATCTCCCTTGTTTTTTCCTATGTCCTCCTCTTTCAATGGTGTCAAGGTATAAGAGACCCCATCTTTTTCTATCTCATAAGTATTTGTCCTTCCATCATACATAGAATGCTTATCAAATTGCCAAGGCCTCCCTAGCAGCAAATGGAAAACATCCATAGGTAGTATGTCACATAAAAAATTTCCTTATACCCTCCTATGTTAAATTCCACCCAAATTTGTTCATTCACCAAAACATATTGACCCTCATTTAACCAAGAGACTTTGTAAGGGGTAGCATGTGACCTATTCTTGGCAACTTAAGCTTTTCAACCATCTCACCTAAAACCATATTATCTATACTTCCTAAATCAATTACAACTTTACAAACCTTCCCCAAGCATTTACAAGATGTCTTGAAGAGAGTATTCCTTTATGGTGGCTCCTTCTCTATTGGTACTTTAATGAGGGTTCTTCTTACCATGAGTGATTCACCAACTTCTGGAACAACATGTTGTGATTGAGAGTTTACACTCTCATTGCAATCTTCTTGCACCAATTGAGTCATTTCTCCTCCATGTGGAGTAGAGGCCTAGCCTTCATTACATTACCATGCTTGATGTTCAAACTTGTTGCATTGTTAGCATCTTCCTGTGAATCCACTAGATCCTCTTCCTTGACCTCCAAATCTGCCTCTAAAGCCTAATCTACCGCCTCTAAATCCACCTCTCTGATCTACAACTTGGTCTTGGACTTTGCTTACATCTTCTTGGCTCTCATATGACTACCTTGGGTTAGAAAATGACCCTCTTCATTCGGAATTTCTGCCTCTGCCCCTATTTTGTTTATCTTTCCTTCTCTTTAGCTTTTCTTCAGTCCTAATTACCATTTGATAGCATTCATCAACTGTTATTGGATTTTCCAAACTTAACTCATCTTGAATGTTAAACATTAACCCATTGAGATATCTAGCCCCCTTCTCCACATCATCCTCCATGTGACCTTCTCTTATACTCAACTTATAAAACTCATCAATATAGGCTTTGACATCCATTTCTCTTTGTTTTAGACCTTGAAGTTTCTTGTACAATTGAATTGCATAATCAGCCAGTAAGAACTTACCCTTAAGCTTGGCCACCATTCTGTCCCAAGAGACAATTTTTGACTTTCCTTTCTTCCTCCTTTCATTTTGCACATAATCCCACCATAGTAGGGCATGACCCTTCAATTTTATTTTATCCAACTTGACCTTTTGTTCCTCAAGTATATCTTCACATTTAAAGTAATTATCAAGTGGTGCAATCCAATCTAGAAGCTCTTCGTCATTCAAGTTCCCTCCATACATAGGTACATCCATTTTTACCTTATGTTTATCTGTTTTGAATGGTCTCAGTAGCTTGGACATCTTCTACTCATTAGGATCCAATTCCTCTTCCTCTTCCTTTTCATTCTCCTTTTCCCCTTCTTCAGGATCACTCTCATCACCCATGACCATGCCTCTCCTTTGACTAGTTTTAATAGCCTCAAGCCTTGCTACTACCATATCTTGCAGTTCCTTCAATCTTCTAATCTCTTTTGCAGTCTTCTCTTTCATTTCATTCATTTCCCTAGTCATAGGGTTACCCTTTGGAGGCATCTTGCTTTCTTTCTTACTTCACACTTTCCCTTTTTACAAACCTGCCTATGCTATTATACCAATTTCATACAAAGCAGGATGGATGATCTAAAACTAACTCAAAACAACTACTAACCAAAGTCTTAACACATCAAACAAGGTGACTTCCTTCACAAATTGCCACTAGGCCTTGTAGGACAACAAACTAGTTGTTTCCAACATAATTTCCACACTAGACCTCATACCCAAAATCTATCTATAGATTTAGATACCCTTTATTCCCTGTGATAACATATCTCAATTTTCGGTGGGGGTGTTTTGTAACTCAAGGCTCTAAAATTGACTGTCCTATTTGACCAAAGGCCTAATTAGGCTTGTTCAACTACGTCCCTATGTGGTTTTCACATTCCAAGGTTCAATAATTCACACCAATTCCTTCGACATGTCAAATAAGGTATTCCCAATTGTAAGTGGAAGAATGGGATAAACAATCTAAACATGCTTCTACACTTCTAAATAGGACATTGCATCTAAGATTTAAAGAATTTAAACTAATTTAAACTAAAAAGCTTTAGAAATCTATCCTATTGCTCTCTATCTCTAAAGGATCTCTCTAATTTACTTTGCTCTCATATTTAGAAGCTAATTAAACTATTGAAATGACATTTAGAGAATGAGAATTAAGCTAATTCTATTTCTATATGATTTAAATATGCAAATCTATTGTAATGGTAGCCATGACTGCAAATGTTGGATGCTTGATTGATGCTTGATGGATGTTGGATGAATGCTTGAATGCTTGAATGCTTGGATGCTTGGATGCTTGAATTATTGGAAAACCTGCAGAGTAAGATTACACCAATTGGGATCCATTTCCTGTAGCCAAAGAGCTGTATTTATAACTTTCACGGTAGCACATTTGCACAGGGATACGGGATAAGGGGTTGTGATTCAATCTGGAGAATTGAATGGCCTGGGATGAGAAGATGGAGCTGATCATGGAGGATTGTTCCTCCCCATGAAAACACCAGGCAAGAAGAGAGGGAGGATTGATGGAAGAAGATTGAGAGGACTTCCTGCAAGTTTGTCCCCGAAGCTCTTCCCGTGAATGGAAGTTTCATTAATTAGATTTTTAAAAATCTAATTTTATTGGTGAGTGAATAGTGTAAATGGTTTATGCATAAAATTAAATATTTTTTATTTATTTAATTTTAGCAAAAGAGGAATAAATAATTTAATAAATCAAACTATAGGGTTTGTTTATTAAAATAAAAGGAAAATGATAATTAAATAAAAGATTCTTAAAATATCTTTATTTAATTAAGAAGAAAATGTGATGAGATAATTAAATAACACAAATTATTGAAGCTGTGTATTTAATTTAAGATAAAATTAATAGATAAAGTATAGAAGAAAAATTAATGATAATAAAATAAAACAAAGTATTTAATTTTGTTTATTTAATTAAGAGAGAAAATAATATGATAAATGATAATTAATTAAATAAAACAAAGTATTTAATTTTGTTTATTTAATTAGGAGAGAAATAGAAGAATTAATAATGAACTTAATATAAATAAATATTTCTATTTATTTACTAAGTAGATGAATTTAAGATTAATTAATCAAATAAGTCGTACTTAATTAATTAGATTCTCCAGACCATTTTTAGGTGTCTACATTTTGCCCCTCTTTGAAGTGATGGGTTTACACATTGCTTCAAAGAATGATTTTGCCTCAGCTGCCAGTATTTGACGAAAAGTTTAAAAATCCAAAAACATCAGATTAGATCATCGATGTTGAAATGTGTGTGTTGATGTTTGCATGATATTCTCAGATGTTCGACCAAATGATGTAACCTAAAGACCTATCCTAGGGGTCTCGGGGACTGATCAAAGATTAGTCTTGCCTACGTTATACATGCAGAGACCACATAGTTCGACTGACACAGACTCCACTTTTAATTGATGTAGACTCTATATTTTTTTATATTTTTTTGTTTTCAATTTTACGAATGTTTTTGCATGGATTTTCTTATTTTCTGATGTGTTTTGATTTTGATTTTCTGATGTTTTGGATTTTTGATGGATTTTCTGATGTTTTTGGATTTTGATGGATTTTCTGATGTTTTTGGATTTTTGGGTTTTCTGATGTTTTGGATTTGATGGATTTTTTGATATTTTTGGATTTTTGATGGATTTTCTGATGTTTTTTTTGGATTTTTCAAGTATCGTCACTTGGTGTTGTCATGTTTGACTGCCTTTCTATTTAAGCTGAAAGTTCATTGTACCAAATAACACTAGGATGTTGCCCCCAAGCCAGGGTAAAACATGATATCCTTGCCAGGACATGGAAAGTGGTAATGATTATCCTGAATGATAGATGGAAATGATATGAAAGGAAACAATCGTGACAAAATTGTATCTAATAGATGGAAGAGTTGGTAAAAATCACAAGTAGCGCCTGTTTGCCAAGTTTTCATTACTTGTTTTTATTGTGTCCTCTTTCTTTTTCTTTTTCTTTGTATTTTTATTTTTATATATTTTTTTTTGTTTTTCCGTCATCATGACGCCTGTTTGCCAAGTTTTCATCAAGACAACTTTATTGATCGTGCACTAGGTTTCCTCAAGTGTAGAATTGCCTGAGATGAATGTTGTTCATGGGTTCCTCCAACATATCCCCTTTTGGTGTAGATAGCTTGTATGCTCCTGATCCATAGACTGATATGATGACATAAGGCCCTATCCAGTTAGTTTCAAACTTGCCCTTCTTTTCTCTGTCTGCTTGATTTCTAGGGTTTTCCCGTAGGACCAAGTCCCCGATCTGGAAGACTCTAGGCTTAACCCTCTGATTATAGTTCCTAGACATCCTTTGTTGATAGGCTGTCAAATGATTGACAGCTTGTTGTCGATGTTCATCAAGTAACTCTAATTCTTGAAGTCTAGAGATCCTATAATCTTCATCTGAAATGAGTCCCTTTAGTGAAACTCGAAGGGATGGAATTTCTACCTCGATAGGTAATATTGCCTCTGATCCATAGACAAGAGCATATGGTGTAGCTCCTGTTGGTGTTCTGATGCTAGTCCTATAAGCCCAAAGAGCAGGGTTAAGCTGAACGTGCCAATCATGCCCTACCTCATTTACAGTCTTCTTGAGAATCTTGAGGATTGTTTTGTTTGAAGCTTCAGCCTGTCCATTACCTTGAGGGTAATACGGTTGAAAAGCGATGTTGAATGTGGAACTTTTCACACAGCTCTTGGATGTCTTGGTTCTTAAAAGGCCTGCCATTATCTGTGATGATTGACTGGGGTATCCCATATCTACAAATGAGATAATTTAGTATGAAAGATGATATTTGCTTCCCAGTGATTGTGGTTAAGGGAACCGCCTCCACCCATTTTGTAAAATATTTTGTTGCTGTGATAATGAACTTGTGTCCATTAGATGAAGATGGGTTTATTTTCCCTACCAAGTCCAATCCCCACTGACAGAAAGGCCATGTAGTTGCAAATGGATGGAGCTCCTGTGCTGGTGCATGTATAAGGTTGCCATGAATTTGACATTTCTGGCATCTCTTAACAAACTGGTAAGATTCTTGCTCCATGTGTGGCCAGTAATACCCTAAACGAAGGAGTTTCTTGGCTAAAGATAATCCACTTGAATGTGTACCACAAATTCCTTCATGGACCTCATGTAAAGCAGAAGCAGATTCATTATGTTCTAAACAACGTAAAAGAGTACCATCTAGGCCTCGACGGTAAAGGGTGTCAGCAATAATGGTATGTTTGGCAGATTGGCGTATGAAGTTGCACTTTTGGTTGCGAGAAAGATCTGGGGGTAAGATATTATCTTTTAGATAAGTATAAATGTCTCCATAAATGGAAGATGGAGTACTATCCAAAAGGCTTATGGTTTGGGATTTGGGATTTGCGTATGCAGGGTTTGACACTTGTTCCATAATAAATCGATAATGATCTTGTGTTTCAGGAATTTGTAGAAGAGATGCTATTGTGGCCATGGCATCTACTGCTTTATTCTCTGATCTTGGTATCTGCTCAAATTTGATATCTATGAAGTATTTCTTTAGATCATCTACCAGTCTTTTGTATAAAATCAGTGTGTCATCCTTGGTTTGGTAATCATTGTTGACTTGATAGATGATTAACTGAGAGTCTCCATATACCTGTAGTTCTGTGATTTTCCAGTCAATAGCCACTTTAATTCCAAGGATCAAAGCTTCATATTATGCCACATTGTTAGTGCAATGGAAGGTAAGCCTATAAGATCGTGGAATTGTGTGCCCAAGAGGTGTGACAAATAAAATTCCTGCCCCTGATCCATGTTTTGTGTAGGATCCATCGAAGTAGAGTTGCCATGGTTGTGTTGTAATATTGAGGATATCTGCATCAGGAAATTCCATGGTCATAGGATGATAGTCTGATAATGGAGCTTCTGCTAATTGGTTGGCGATGACTTGTCCTTTGATAGCTCGCCTTTCAACATACTGAATGTCAAACTCACTGAGGAGCATGACCCACTTTGCCAACCTTCCTGTTAAAGCTGCTTTGCTCAGTAAATATTTGAGGGGATCAATTTTTTCCATGAGCTTGACAGTGTGAGTGAGCATATAGTGTCGCAATTTTTGTGTTGCAAATACTACTGCTACGCATGATTTTTCAATGAAGGTATAGTTTACTTCATGTCCATTGAGTGTCCTACTGATATAGTATATTGCCTGTTCCTTCCCTTCTCTATCTTCTTGTGCTAGCAAGGCTCCTAAAGAGATATCTGTTGTTGCAATATATAGCAATAATGGCTTGTCTTCACTGGGTGGCACCAAGATTGGTGGTGTCATCAAATAATGCTTGATTTTATTGAAAGTACTCTCACACTGTTCATCCCATTTAAAAGACACATTTTGATGCAAAAGATGGTTGAATGGATGACACCGATCTGCTAGTTGAGAGATGAATCTTCTGATGGACTGTAGTCGGCCTTGAAGAGATCTTAATGTACTGATATTCTTAGGAGGTGGCATTTCCATAATGGCCTTAACTTTTGCTGGATCTACTTCTATTCCTTTTGTAGAAACTATGTATCCAAGAAGTTTTGCTGATGTTACTCCAAAGGCACATTTCTTGGGATTTAATCTGACTTTAAATTTCTCCAATCTGTCAAATATTTTTCCTAGTATCTCAAGATGTCCTTCTCTGGTGTAAGATTTGGCTAAGATGTCATCCACATAGTCCTCCATGAAGGTGTGCATCATGTCATGGAAGATTGTTGTCATAGCTCGCTGGTATGTAGCTCCTGCATTCTTTAACCCGAAAGGCATGATGTTCCAGCAAAAGGTGCCCCATGGACATGTAAATGTTGTCTTTTCTTGGTCTTCAAGAGCTATTTTGATTTGATTGTATCCTGAAAATCCATCCATGAGTGATAGCATGTGATGGCCAGCTGTGAGATCTACAATCATGTCAATGTTTGGCAAAGGAAAATCATCCTTTGGACATGCTTTATTTAAATCCCTGAAATCAGTACATATTCTAATGGTGTGATCTAGCTTTGAAACAGGTACAATGTTGGATATCCATTCCGCATAATCAATAGACCTGATAAATCCAGCATCTAGTAGTTTCTTCAAATCATTTTTTACTAATAATGCAACATGTGGATGCATTTTTCTCAGCTTTTGTTTTACTGGTTTTGTGGCAGCTGGTAATGATAAGTGATGCATAATGAGATCTGTGTCTAAGCCTGGCATGTCAGAGTATGACCAAGCAAAATTGATGCATCTTTCTTCAAAGAATTTGATAAAATCTGGTTTTTCTATATCTGTCAGGGATGCTGCCAGGTGTAGTATTCTTGCTTTCTCTGCTGTGCCAATATCAATAGACTGTGTGGGTTCTATTAACACTGATGATCTTTCATGGTAATGTTGTGGGAGGATGTCAAACCTTCCATCCTTTGGTGCCTCAATGAGGTTTTCACCATTGGATTCGTTCTTTGTTTTTACTATTTTAGGATCAAATACTGCCATAGGATGGTTTTCACCATTAGGTCCATTTTTTATTTCCATATTTTTGCAACTGAAAGGCTTGGCACCCTCCTGCCTAAAAGCATCATCAAAAGAAGTATTGTTAGAATAAGTATCAGATTCCTCATAGCAAAGGTAGTTAATAATAGCAGAGTCATTGTCAAAAATAGGGAGATTGATGGGGTGTTGGGGTTCCCATTCGATAAGCTCGGGATGCAGTAAAGGCAATGAATCATTAGATGAGTCGAGATCAGCGATTGTGAAAGCTCGAACAGAAATGTTGTCCAGGTTGTTAATGGTAATGTCGAGGCCTACGAAGGTATTTTCTTCCACATCATTTATCTCAATCAATATATGTTCATCTTCACTTGAGTCGTCGAAATTTTGTGTTTCAAAGACAATAGGATTAAAACTCGAGCTTTGACCCTCCTCGCATTTGGGGGTATACTTTTTGATAACATCAATCTAAATATCTTCATAGGAAACATCTGATAAATTGTCCCACTCATATTCATTTGAATCTATTTCAGAATTATCTCTTATTTGAAGAATACGCTCCACAGTTTTATTGATGAGTTCTGTTCTTGCTTCTCCTGTGTATCTAGTTTTGCCATTTTGCTGAATTGTGAGAACTTGAATTGGTTCTATTACACTTTGTTTCCCTCGGTCAAGAGATTCTTGTTCTGCTGCATATCCTAGTCCAGTTTTATCCTTATGTTGGAGTGTGAGTGGCTGGATTGGTTTTGTTATGCCTTGTTTCCTTAACCCAAGAGGTCCCTGTCCTGAATATCCCATCTTCTCCAGAATAGTTTTTCCCTTTCCATACTGATTTGTCTCTATGATATTACTTGTGGAAGTGGAAGCTTCCTCATCCCTATAAAGCCAATTTAGTAGGGCCTTATCTTCTGATTCTTCTTCTAAGTTCCCAGCTTTTACAAGTCTGCCATCTAATACCGTTGTAGATTGTTCTGAATTTTGGGTGATTGTGGATGGTTGTCCATATGTTTGTAATGAGGGTAACATTTGTGATAGATGAAATGAGTGTCCAACACCATATTCACTTATTCCTTCGTCACTTATCTGTACTTCCTTGGTGAATTGATGTGAGAGTGGAGCCAATTGTCCTTCAACATTTGAAGGGTTAGATTGTGTTACCCTTATCTCTTGTGATTTTTGTTGTTTTGGAAGCCACTTGGATATGAAGCTTTGTTGTTGCTCACCATCTAATGTGCTACCTTCTCTATTGTGAGGTATCAATGTATCCTGAGATGTTTTCAACGTATGACAAGCTTGAGTGTCATTATAGTCTGTTGTGATTGTTACCTCCTGTCCATTGACGGGAAATTTCAGGCATTGATGATAGGTGGAAGGCACTGCTTGCATATCATGGATCCAAGGGCGTCCTAATAGTATGTTGTATGTCAGTTCCCTATCTAAGACCTGGCAAACCACTTTTTGGACAATAGGTCCCACTTGAATAGGTAATATGATCAACCCTTTAGAGGACCTTTCTTCTTCATCATATGCTTTGATTGTGATTTTTCGCCTTGTATCAATGGCTTCATCTGAGTATCCTAGTGCACGAATCAGCTTTAAGGTACAAATATTTAAACCAGCCCCTCCATCTATCACACGGTGTTTATGGATGAGGACTTCAATGTGAAGGGCGGAATTATGTGGATGGGTGAGTGATACATCATCATGTTCAGAAAATGAAAGGCAATGAGGTGCAGATAGATGTCCCACCATAGCTTGGAATTGACATACATCCAAATTGTTAGGTACCGTGGTTGATACAAGAGCTTGTTCAAGAACCTCTTTGTGTGATGGGGAAATTTTTAAAAGTTCCAAGATGGATATTTGTGCCGGTATTTTCTGCAATTGATCGATGAGATTATATTGATTAGAGGGAGGATCCACAGATGGGGATGATATTGATGCTCCTTTCAATATAACTTTTGATTGTGCCCTTGTTGTGGCATTAACTGGTTGGTACTCTTGTTTCCCTTTGAGTGTGATTACGTTAATTTGGTTTTCAGATTTGTCCATATGTTGTACCAAATTGGTGGATGTAATGTCCTTGTTCTGATTGATTTGATTGCATAACTCTTCATCCTCCTTGGCAGCAGAAAAACAAAGGATCGTTGTGTCATAAACATAACCGATGTTCTTACCTTTAGTGTTTGCGGACGAGGATTCTCCCTTCTGATAATTGGGTAGAGGATTTTTGAATGTTGTATGACCTTTGTTTGTTTGGTGCCCCTCTACAAATACTTTCTTTTGATCTATGAGGTCTTGTACCGCATGTTTTAACTGCCAACAATTTTCAGTCATGTGGCCTTTATTCTGATGATAGTGACAGTAGTGTAAGTCATTCCACCATGATGGTTTAACTTGAGGGTCCCAATTTCTAGCCTCTTGTACTTGAATGAGTTTTTCGTCCAAAAGTTCTTTGAGGACTGATTCCAATGATTGTCCTAATGGCGTGAATTTTCGTTTATTGGATGGTCGTTGGAATGATTGGGTTTTTGTTTCTCCATTGTTTTGATTATTTCCTTGATCACTACTTTGTTTGATATTAAGACCATTGTTTTGTTTGCTTGTAGTGGTTGGCGTCAAGGTGAATACTGGTTTGGATGTGTGTGTATCGATCATGGTATCAGTATTCTTATTCTTTTTCCAAAATCTTGGCTTTTTATTGTTGTTAGAGGAATTGTTATTGTTTGAACCTTCAATGAAGTGTTTGATTGTTCCTCTTTTGATTAGAGCCTCTTCGATTTTGAGCCCTTTTTCGATAACTTGTTCAAATGTAGATGGACATTGTAAGTCCAACCTGTAATTCATGTCATCCACTAAGTTATCAATGAACATCTCTATCTTCTCCTCTTCAGGAATAGATCTGGGATATTTAGCAAATAGCCTTCTCCATTGTTGGAGAAAGGAAAGAAACTTTTCACCCTTTGCTTGTTTGGTGTTGTAGAGTTCTTTTAAGGTCACCCCATGTTGGATGTTGAATGAGAAGTGTGTTATGAACCTATTGATCAGTTCTTCAAAAGATTGAATCCCAGGTTCCAATTTAGAAAACCACTCCATGCAAGTGTTTCCTAAGCTTCTTGGAAATAATCATAGCAAGTAAGAGTCCTCGTGTGCGAACTCTATGCTCATGGCTCAAAATTCTCGTACGTGATCAAATGGATCGGTTCTTCCATTGTATTTGTTGTACGCCGGGTATTCACAATACCGTGGAAATGGTATCATGTTAATGCTTGGATCGAATGGATAAGGGAAAATGTCTTGTAAGGAATATCTTTTTGTTGGCCCTTGTTGGATATTTTGGAACTGCAATTGTAATTGTTGGATTTGTTTTGTCAAAGCATCTATTTGATTTGGATTTTCTATATTAGTTGAGTTAGGTGTGGTCGTTTCCTTGAGTTGATTTACATCAAAGTCTTTAGGAAGCTTAGCACCCTTGTCAGCTAATAATAGAAGATACTTTTCCATATCTTGCTCTAACATCTTTTCCATAAATTTATGGAAATGAGGGTCTTGTTGAACTTTCTTGATTTCCTCTGCAGTTATTTCTTTCTCATGTGAATTAGTGAGAGGATCAATGTTGCTATATCATCCCCAAGGGTTTTCTTCAGACATGGCTGCTATTCTTTCGTTTTGTTCCTGTTGTTGTCTTTGATATGCTGATCATGTAAAAATAGGCATACAAACCTTTCACTCTAGACTTTGATCTTGGGTTTTTTTGATTGGATAAGTGTCGAGGTTTTTGATTTAAAATCTAATTTAGTCGTGTCTAGTTTCATGATGGAAGGATGATAAAAATCCTTGATAGGGAAACTTTGACAGAAAATCTCAGATTTGGTGATAAGGACACTTTGAAAGATGTTTCAAGATCTAGGTGTAATGGTAAAGTTTTTCTTTTGTATGACCCAAGTGTTTTGGACTGTGAAAAAAATTGTTTTGGACTGATGAAAACCTTGTTATTGATATGGGAAAACTGACAAATTTTCCTACCAACTCTCTATTTTTTTGACTTTCTGGAGCGCTAAAACAGAGACCAGACGTGTTGGAACGGAGACTCTATGCGCTGAAACAGATACCGGACGCGCTAGAACAGAGACCGTACGTGCTAGAACAGAGACCGGAAGTGCTAGAATAGAGACCGGACGCGCTGGAACAGAGACCCAAAGCGCTAGAACAGAGACCGGACGCGCTGGAACAGAGACCCAAAGCGCTAAAACAGAGACTCTACACGCTGGAACAGGAACCGGACGTGCTGGAACAGAGACCAGAAGCGCTGGAACAGAGACCCAAAGTGCTAAAACAGAACCATGAGGTGCTAAGACAAAACTATCTTATTCTATGAAACTCACTTGGTCTAGTATCGTATTGTATGGCTGGTTGTGGGATGTATTCTGGACGAATTCTTTGACTGTGATTGTGGTGTTGCCTAAGAGCCCTTTGATAGAATGCTTGTGAATCTAAGGGAGCTATAGCATAGTCATCTGTATAACCTCTAGAGAAATTGTGATACCTATGAATAAAAGTCCTATATTGGAGTAGAACTTTCCTGCTTTGATATAGAAATCATTGCTTTCTCAGAAGTTGTTTGTATGCAAGTGTTTTCTTTGGTTTTCTGATTCGTTTGACAAGAGATTTCTTGACAAACTTGGTGGATACCCAATCTCGAATCATGAGAATTCCACAAGTGTTTTGATTTTGATGTTTTTTTGTGATGATCTTATCTGAATTTAATGAGAGAAAACACAGCAAGCAAGAATAGAATGGTTGACTTTAAAATCCTAGAATCTAAACAGATAGTGTATGTTCTTAAGAATCAATGATTCTTCTTGATTTTCACTGGTTTATAATAGATAAGACACTTCAAATAGACTCACTCCTAGAGACAAAAGGTCATTGTTATATACTCGAATGGCCCACAGCTTGGAATTGCATCGACTCACACAGCCATGTCACCCCCTAGAGGGTGCCCGTGTTTTTGTCTTTTCCAGGTGTGTACTCAGAGTGACAGAAGTGGATACCGGATCCCCTGAGCAAACAATCCTTGGCAATTATATGGTGAGTGCTTGAGAGTAGATTCTTCCCCGCCCCTGCACCGCCAAGTATTATAATGTTTAAAAACTGACAGGCATGCTTCTATTTCTAGGTTCTTAGATAGGGTTTCCGTTCGGAGCGGCAAATGGATAAACTCCCTCGAGAGACCTCCCAATCTTTAAAACAAAGATTTTGGGGATGGTTATCCTGCACACTTCCGTTGAAAGAGGGTTTCCCCAAATTCACATAAATTTTAAAGTGGGTTGGAATACCATGGCTTTTGGCTATCCCCACTCAGGTCGTTCTCGTAGGGTGAGTACTTTTTCCCACTATGGCAGGCCTATCTAAAGGTTTTAATGAAAGCTTGAAAATGTGTAAAGTAAAAGTGAGTCTGGTATTTTGGTGCACCCGGTTAAGGGGAGAGCATAAACCTATCACCCAATCATAGCAGAGAAATTGTTCACTTTTAAAACCCAAAAGATGAATGATCTAATTTATATGGAGATATTGCTCCATAAAAACATGATGTTCAATTTTAGTCCCAAAAGAAAATTGTGAAGTTTCTATCCTAAGATTGATCAAATTTTATCCATTTCTATCCTAGGATTGATAAATTTTACCCATTTCTATCCTAGGATTGATAAATTTTATCCAAAATTAGACAAGAACAAAATCTAGCCGCGGACGCGTCGGATCCAGATAAGAAGAATGATTTTAAAGAAAGTGAAGCGGTGTGCTGAAACAGTGAAGTGGCGCGCTGAAACAGTGAACCGGCATGCTGGAACAGTAACCCGGCGCGCTATAATAGAAACCCGGCGCGCTATAATAAAGACTTGGTGCGCTGTAACAGAAACCCGGCGTGCTGTAAAAAGTCTCGATTCTGCGAAAACTATCACACTGATACCTGTAAAAGACATTTCAAAAAAATTAGTCAAAATATGGGGTTAGGCCCCATGGTGGGCACCAAAATGTAAGTGGAAGAATGGGATAAACAATCTAAACATGCTTCTACACTTCTAAATAGGACATTGCATCTAAGATTTAAAGAATTTAAACTAATTTAAACTAAAAATCTTCAGAAATCTATCCTATTGCTCTCTATCTCTAAAGGATCTCTCTAATTTACTTTGCTCTCAGATTTAGAAGCTAATTAAACTATTGAAATGACATTTAGAGAATGAGAATTAAGCTAATTCTATTTCTATATGATTTAAATATGCAAATCTATTGTAATGGCAGCCATGACTGCAAATGCTGGATGCTTGATTGCTGCTTGATGGATGCTGGATGAATGCTTGAATGCTTGAATGCTTGGATGCTTGGATGCTTGAATTATTGGAAAACCTGCAGAGTAAGATTACACCAATTGGGATCCATTTCATGTAGCCAAAGAGCTGTATTTATAACTTTCACGGCAGCACATTTGCACAGGGATACGGGATAAGGGGTTGTGATTCAATCTGGAGAATTGAATGGCCTGGGATGAGAAGATGGAGCTGATCATGGAGGATTGTTCCTCCCCATGAAAACACCAGGCAAGAAGAGAGGGAGGATTGATGGAAGAAGATTGAGAGGACTTCCTGCAAGTTTGTCCCCGAAGCTCTTCCCGTGAATGGAAGTTTCATTAATTAGATTTTTAAAAATCTAATTTTATTGGTGAGTGAATAGTGTAAATGGTTTATGCATAAAATTAAATATTTTTTATTTATTTAATTTTAGCAAAAGAGGAATAAATAATTTAATAAATCAAACTATAGGGTTTGTTTATTAAAATAAAAGGAAAATGATAATTAAATAAAAGATTCTTAAAATATCTTTATTTAATTAAGAAGAAATGTGATGAGGTAATTAAATAACACAAATTATTGAAGCTGTGTATTTAATTTAAGATAAAATTAATAGATAAAGTATAGAAGAAAATTAATGATAATAATTAAATAAAACAAAGTATTTAATTTTGTTTATTTAATTAAGAGAGAAAATAATATGATAATGATAATTAATTAAATAAAACAAAGTATTTAATTTTGTTTATTTAATTAGGAGAGAAATAGAAGAATTAATAATGAACTTAATATAAATAAATATTTCTATTTATTTACTAAGTAGATGAATTTAAGATTAATTAATCAAATAAGTCGTACTTAATTAATTAGATTCTCCAGACCATTTTTAGGTGTCTACACCAATCATTTCCAACCAATATAAACCAATTCCCAAGATCTTTTTACCGAACCCTAACTTCTATGTTATTCCTATGCCAAAAATATGAGGTTTTCAAGCATCGCCAAATTTGCACTTACCACCATCCCCTACTTTTACAACTTCAAGAACAAAAAAATCAACATGTCTACACTCATTCCACCAATTTTGAGGCCTATTCATTGGTGGAATGGGAAGGAAATCATGATTTTCTGTCAAAGTACACCCTAAATGAGGGTTTCAGGCAACCTTCTGTAAATTGGCTCTAATTTACTCCAAACTTAATGAAATTGGGTGAAACGAAATGAAATAAAACAAAGATTTAATACATTATCTATTCCAATGGAGTTTAGATCACTTTTAGGCCGTACAGGGTCGTACCACAACATGTAGCAGCAAATTGTGCTTCTAAAACATAGAAAATAGAGTCTTTGATATTCAAAATTCAAATCTACATCACCCAACCTTGTCTCAACGTTCACACATTCTTTTTAAAAAATTCCCAAGCATAACCAAATGATTCCAACTATTTTCTCAACTCCCCAACCGTTCAACTTCCCCTAAGACACAAAATGCAAAAATTGCTTGAGCAACATTTTTGCAACTTTTGCAAAATTTGACAACTTTTCATAAACTGACCCCACATGACTCAAACTAACCAATAACATGAGGAATGGTCTCAAGAGACCTTATTACAACCAAAATTGACTGATGCACACAAAATACTAATACTTTGAAACTTTTTAACATTAAAACCTATGGTGCCCTACGCCAACAGAATTGGAGTTAATGTTGAAAATGTTGCAAAGTCAGCAGCCACAAGTGTAACCAATGCAACCTACTATTCCATCTCATTCTTCTCCATCACATCCTCCAATGCAATCACCTCACCCACCATCTATGGGGATGGTTTTTTATGAGGAAAGGCCTTTGGAAGAGCCCATTCCTACCATTCATCCCCCAAAGAAAAGAGTTAAAAGGAAAGAATTGATTCAATAGCTAAAAGCATATGAGGAAAATTTTGAGATTTATGAAGAGAATAATGTAATTATTTCTAATGTGCTTGAACATTATATGGGGAAGGAAATAAAGATGGTGAATAGTGTTCACTCCAACTATTATTTAATTTTCAAAGCATTTAGTATGTTTGAAAGGGGCAGATCAAAGGTAGTCCCATTGATGTTGTTATAGGTTCCTAGACTCAGTGCATTGCGTGGCATGATTAAAGGGTCTACTCATGAGCTCAATAAGTTAGCACAGATAGTCCCTACATATAAGATGGTAAATGCAATCCTTGATTACAATGGGGTGGAAGATGGATCTTGGCCTCCTGCTAGACTTTCTTGACAATAATGGATTCATGAATACATATGAACAATGTAGATCACAAATGGATAATTCAATTACTACACATGCCCTCTTATTTTGTGATGGTGGGGATGCTAATGTTGATATGTTGAAGAATAGCATGGATAAACTCAGAACTGTCACTCACCAGTAAGTTTTTGGAGGATTTTGATAAGGAATCCAACCAATTAGTGAGAAGGTAAGGCCCATATAGAAATAAATTGGACAAATTCATGAAATTCAACTAGCCTTCTGATGCAAAGTGGCAAGGGAAGCACCCAACTTGACACACTTGTTCAACTATACCCTTCAATAAGACAATCTAATCATACAACTTGACTCACACAACCAGTAATCACCATAGGAATTAGGGATGATTTAGACACTCTTAATATGAGAAAACATGAACAAACAACCAAACTTTGCTTATAGAAACTCTCATTCCTCCATCGCTGCAATACTATCCATGCATTCCTTCTAGCACTCACCAATAGGACAATCATGATAAAAATTTGTTAAAGGAAAATAAAAGAGAAAGAAACCATGTTTTAGACTTCTTACATAGACCCTTACAGATCCCCAAAAGCATAGAACCAAACACCAAGAGTAGGTGTATCAAATAACTAATTTACAAGCCACCACAAGGCTTCATTTGACTTGTGCAAAGAAGGAATCAACTTGTCAAGGCATACCCAAACACCTCTAATGCCATTAAAATAATTCAACAGGTTCCCAAATACCTTTTCCATGCTTTCCATTAATTATATTTACTCAAATACTCAAAAATCAACAAATAATGTATTCAAATGATCACATTTTGGATTGTACAAGGCAAAAACCAGACCTAGGGCATCACATAACTTTTGCAAACCTCCATTTTTCAATCTGAAACAAATTTCAACATGTAAAGGAGTCCTAAATCTACCAATCCACCAAGTTTCAGATTTTCCCCGTGGTGGAAATGGGAATTACATCCATTTTGGTGACCAAACCCTTGTTTTGCAAGGTTTTAGACCCACTTTCACTAAAATTGATGTAACTTACTCAATACTTGATGAAATTAACTCAAATCACCACAAAAATAAATAATACTCCCCCCTCTATCAAACCATATGCATTAGAGGTCCATAAAATGCTACTACATTCCGTACCAATCAAAAGAACAATCAAAAATACTATAAAAAATGGAAAAAATAGAGTTTTCTTCTTATTAAATGCTTCAAAACTTCAAAATTTCCAACATCCTAGCCTCGACCCAAGGGAGGATTTTTAAACATTCTCCCACCTTCCCCAATAGCCCTCAACTGATTTTTTTAAAAGAGGGAACTGTCGGTTGGTGAAATTACACCAACTTACAATATTGTTAGAGTAAAGTAATTAATTAACTTTATTCTCCTCTTAAGACTTCACTTTATGCACATATATTAGTCATTTAAAAATTAATATTAATTATTAAATGCACTCACCTTAGGGTTAGGTTTTCCTTTTGGTTTTGATCTCCTTTTATAAGGTTTGATCTCTTGTATTGTATTCACTTCTTAATTCTTTTGCTGATAATAAACTTTCACATTGTCAGAGCAAAACCCTTGTTTTGTTTCCTACAGATTTCTTCCTTGTGATAGGTTTTTTCATGCAGGTTTCTTGGGCTTAATAGATTTGTTTTTCATCAAATCTTACATGGTATCAGAGTTGAATCTGATGTAGTTTGTTCATGTTTGAAGAAAAAAGGGAGCAAGGGTTTGACAGAAGAAATTTGGGATTCTTTAGCTAATTTGAGAGGTTCTAGTTGTAGTTTTCAAATATGGTATTCCTTGCCCAATGTTATTTTTTGTTTCTTTTTTACAAGTGCATGCATGTGAAAAGGAATTTTTTTGGGTGTCCTTTGAGCTGTTCACAGTGGTGTCCTTCCCGGTATCATTTACCAAACTTGCACCTTATTCCTCTGAACGTCGTGCATGAGCTGACGTCTACGTTGGTAGATTTGAAAAGGCAGAACTTCAAACCCCCACGGGCACCGTACTTTGACTTGAAATTTTTTTTACCTACGATTGTTATCTAGATCTGCAGTCTATTTCATCAGTAAATTCTTCAGGTACACAAAGATTTGTCTCAATCATCTACTGCTTTCTATTGTTTTCTAGCTTTCAGTTTGTACTAGGGATTGGATTTTTGCATTGTGGGGAGGTGTTTTTTCTTGCTTTATGTCATTTACATCAGAAAACCAAAATCTATAAACACCAAAACAAAACAAACAAACCCCCTCTGCATCTTCTATCTAGTTCTGAAAGACCACTAAATAATAAAAAAAAAATTCAGAGCAGTTGAGGCACAGTTCACAGGATGGCCGATAGATCTATTGAATCTCTCACACCACATAATTATCACACTTGGAAGGGTCACATGATGACTCTTCTCCAGTCTCGAGGGTTATGGTCCTATTTGGATGAGGTTCAGCCTTAGTTGACTCACACCTTTGAGGTTATGCAGCACATGAACAATATGGATCAGGCTATGGGATTGATGGCTTTGCACATTTCTGACAGTCTCATGTTTCATCTTGATGGTTGTCTCACTCCTCGAGCCATTTGGACCAAGTTTGATGGACTTTTTGGTACTGTCAATGAGTTCAGAGCTTTGCAGCTTGAGGCCAAGTTAACATCCTTGGTACCTGATTCGTTTCACTCCATTGTGGACTTCCTGATGAAGTTCAAATAGCAAAGATCTATCTTGCAGGGTTGTGGAAAGGTTAAGACTGATACAGAGTGCATCTTCCTAATCCTCTCCAAGCTTCGGGGTCCATTTCAAATCTTCTCTTCGACCTTCTATTCCACCATGGATGCCTTGGGTGCTTGACATGTCATGCCTACTTTTGAGGTCTTTTGTGATCGTCTGACTCGTGAGCAAGCCAAGCTCAAGCAAATGGATTCACCTTCAGGTTCACAGAACCAAGCGTTGGTAGCCCAGTCCTCCAAGGGAAAATAGAAGTAGAAACCAAAGCCTAAGAAAGATTCAGGGGCTAGTGAGAATCCCTCCAAGCCACCACCTAAGTTTGATTCAAAACCACAGCCCAAACAGAAATCTTCGCAATCTGGTGAGTCTTCCTCCAAGACTAAGAAGAAATATGGTGATCCTTGTATTTTTTGTGGCAAGGAAGGACATCCAGTTTCCAGGTGTTGGAAATGTTTAGAGGCTTTAGAGGAAGCCATGTAGTAGCATAATATCAGTGCACCTCAGCCTCCTTCACAGCCCACAGGGAAAGGTCATGCTCTTTCTGCACGAGCATTGTCCTCAGAATCCACTTGGATTCTAGATTCTGGTGCCTCTCACCATATGACACACAGAGGATTTGGTCACCACTCTTGCCCCTACAGGCACTAGACATATTGTAGTTGGTGACTCAGCACAGCTTTCAGTTCAGGGTTCAGGTACTATTTCATTGGATGGTGGTTGTCTTCAGGATGTGCTTCTGGTTCCTGACATTTTGACAAACCTTCTATCTATTTATCAGATTTGCCACTCTGGCTCTAGTAAGACAGTTGAGTTCTCACCACATGATGTGGTTATTTGAGACCTTCATGATCCTGACTTGGTTGTGGCTATTGGGAGTGTGGATTTTGCATCATGCTTATACAAATTTGATGGCTTTGAGAGTTCAGACACTGTTGGTTCCTCTCTTATAGAACATGTAGATTTAGTGAGCAGGCTTTGGCATGAGCGTTTTGGCCATGTCAATTACAGATATCTAAAGCAGATGAGTACTCAGGCATTTGTGATTGGGCTCCCACATATTTCTTGTACTGATGGTGTATTTCGAGGTTGTTTCCTTAGCAAACATCATCAAGATCCTTTTCCTAAGGGTTGAGCCACTCGTGCTAGGGAACCCCTAGAGTTGGTACATAGTGATCTTATGTCCTTTTCGACTCCTTCCTTTTTAGGGGCCCGCTATGTGCTCACTTTTATTGATGACTTCTCCAGACGTACATGGGTGTACTTTCTTAAGTACAAGTCTGATGTCTTTGACTCATTCAGGACTTTTAAGACATTTGTGGAGAAGCAATATGGACTTTCTATTAGGAGGATACACACAGATAATGGGGGGGAGTATGTTAATTAGGCTTTCAGAGATTTTTGCACTGAGCATGGTTTACAGCATCAATTTACAGTCCCTTACACCCCTCAGCAGAATGGTGTTGCTGAGAGAAAGAACAGAACCTTATGGGAGATGGAAAATTGTATGATACAGTCTCGAGCTATGAATTCTTCATTTTGGGCTGAGGCAGTCAATTATGCCAATTATATTTAGAATCGGATGCCTCATAAGGCATTGCGACATATGACTCCTGAGGAGGCTTGGACCCATGTCAAGCCTGATGTTTCTACATTCTGAGTTTTTGGTAGTGAGGCTTGAGCATTTATTCCTGATGCTCAGTGGAAAGCCATGGAGAGGAAGAGCCGACCACTCATATTTTTTGGCTACTGTGAGGATGTTAAGGCGTATAGGTTGTTTGATCCTGATTCCAGAGAAGTCTTGTTTCAGCAGGATGTCCAGTTTGATGAGCGTTATCCTCAAATGGATTCTCCATCACCAACTTCTCCCTCATTGCCTACTCCTCCCTCTTCATCTCTTGAGGATTACTTATCTCTTGAGGATGATGTAAATGATGATCCACCCTCTCCACCACCACCAGTTGCTCTGCATTTTCCTAGGTGGGCCTGTGTTACTGTTGAGGCAGCTGGTTCTTTTGCAAGTGATCCTTCAGATACTCGTCGTACTCGTGCTCAGACATCTGGTTCTAGTCTTTTGAGTCATGCCATTTCGGATTATCCTTAAAATTTTTTAGAGGCGACAGGTCACCTTGAGTGGGATAGGGCCATGGATGAGGATTATTCTTCTTTGATGAAGAATCATACTTGGGATCTTTGTCCTCTTCCTAAGGGAAGAAATTTGGTTTGATGCAAGTGGGTGTACCGTACCAAGTATGTTGCAGATAGTTCTATTGATAAGTATAAGGCACGTCTTGTTGCAAAGGGGTTTTCTTAGGTAGAGGGTATTGACTACTCTGAGACCTTTGCTCCTATCGCCAAGATGAACTCTATATGCCTTGTACTTTCACTTGCAGCTTCACAAGGATGGACAGTGTTTCAAATGGATGTGAAGAGTGCCTTCTTGCATGGAGACCTACATGAGGAGATCTATATGGAGCAACCTCAAGGATTTGTGCAGGACACTTCTTTGGTTTGCAAACTTCGACGTTCATTATATGGTCTTAAACAAGCCCCTCGGGCTTGGTATGAGAAGATGGACTATTTCTTGCTTTCCTCTCACTTCACACGCTGTCATTCCAATCACACAGTGTATATTCAGCGTCAGGAGGGTGATCTTTTGATTCTTGTTCTATATGTAGATGATCTCATCCTTACAGGTAGCTCATCCTCCATGATTCAGAGTGTTTAGAGAGCTTTGATGGAGCATTTTGAGATGATAGATCTTGGTCTTTTGCACTTCTTTTTGGGTCTACAGGTTATTCAGTCTTCAGATGGGATTTCCATATTTCAGGAGAAGTATGCTCTAAATATGCTTCAGCGATTTGGCATGCTTGATTGCAAGTCTTCCCCCACTCCATTTCAGTCAAGTGTTGTTTTGTCTTCCACTTGTTCTACTCCTTCAGTGGATCCCACTTTATACAGGCAGTTGGTTGGCGGTTTGTTGTACCTGACACATTCTCGTCCTGATCTTTCCTTTGCGGTTGGTCTTGCCTCTCAGTTTTCCCATGATCCTCATGAGAGCCATTGGCAAGCAGCCAAACATATTTTGAGGTACATTCAGGGCACCACTCATTATGGCATTCACTACACTTCAGGATCTCCTAACATCATTGGCTTCACTGACTCCGATTGGGCTGATGATGTCAATGATCGGAAGTCTACTTCTGGCTTTGTTTTTTGCCTTGGTTCTGGTCCTATCACATGGTCTTGCAAGAAGCAGTCTGCTATTGCATTATCATCTACAAAGGCTGAGTACCGTGCAGTAGTATTAGCCAGTCAGGAGGTTTTATGGCTTCGGCAGTTGATGACAGAGTTTGGGTTTCCTCCAGATATTCCCACTATTCTTTGGTGTGACAATCAGAGTGCCATTCACATTTCTCGCAACCCAGTGGAGCATCAGCGGACAAAGCACATTGAAATCCACATGCACTTCATCAGGCAATTGATTCAGGATGGTTCTCTCATCTTGGAGTACATTCCTACAGAGGAGTAGGTTGCAGACATCTTCACTAAACCTTTGGCATCTCCGCACTATCTTCAGTTGCGCTCCATGCTTGGGGTGAAGGAAGTTGTCCTTGGGGGGTCTCAGTGAGGCCTTCTTTCCTTCATGTTTTTTTCTTTCAGCATGTTTCTTTATCTCTTTTTAGAGAGGAGTTTTTTCCCAGTAGGTTTTCTCTTTTACTCCATTTTATAGAGATTTTGTTGTATTCGGGTACCTGATTAGGCCATGTTGTCGGGACCCACAGTTGCATTGTAGTTCCTTTGCTTTCTTTTGCATTGTTTGTAGCTGCATTGTAGCTCATCTTAAGGGGGGGTGTTAGAGTAAAGTAATTAATTAACTTTATTCTCCTCTTAAGACTTCACTTTATGCACATATATTAGTCATTTAATAATTAATATTAATTATTAAATGCACTCACCTTAGGGTTAGGTTTTCCTTTCGGTTTTGATCTCCTTTTATAAGGTTTGATCTCTTGTATTGTATTCACTTCTTAATTCTTTTGCTGATAATAAACTTTCACATTGTCAGAGCAAAACCCTTGTTTTGTTTCCTACAGATTTCTTCCTTGTGACAGGTTTTTGCATGTAGATTTCTTGGGCTTAATAGATTTGTTTTTCATCAAATCTTACAAATATGACAACTTTGCAATTTTGGAGCAACTTTCAATACTAAAGGCCTATGACCTAAAAAACCATACAAATAATCTTGAAAAAGCCTTATTACATTGTCAAGACCCAAAACCTTGCACACTTACATACAAATTCATTTTTTTTTCCTTCAAAGGCTACAAAAGCAACTTTTAGTGCAAGATTGCATTGTTGCACATTTTGACTCAAAACTCAAAAACTCAACCTATAACCTATCCAATGGTCTTATTAGACCTTATTGAAGATGAAAAACACTCAAAAGACTCAAAAATACTCTTCCTAACCTATTCACCATCAAAGAATCCAAAATTTAGGTTGAGGTGTAGGTGCTCCTACACCATACAGCCCCCTAGAAAATACTCATGTCCCATGAGTTGTTGGTTATACCTGTTACCTATTTTTCACTACGAGCTCAAAAAAGTAGAGGTGAGTCAAATTCATGAATTATAGGTACAGAAATTTTGAAGTTTTGCTGATTAAGTATTCATGGTTTGTCATAAAGATCAGATTTACATCTGAATTGCAGTTTTATTGTGCAAGTATTTGAAACAGAAAATTGAGAATTTGCATAGTGATGCCTTTTATTCATTTTGTAAAAAAACTAAATCTCACACAAGCCATGAGAATAACTGAATTTTATTATGACAATCAAATGATGAATACAAAATTCAAAGATAAACTACATTGTTGAAAATAACGTAAGCGCAAAGAAGAGGAGCAATTCATCATTTCCTGTAATGATGAATCACTTTCATTGATTTCTTCAGTTGTCGCGCTCCATGAACCTGCAAAATTATAAAGGAATGGCGTTATAGGTGTACTCTAAGCAATGATGAATTACATTCTACCTTATGCCTACACTACCAACAGGAATGTAATTTGTATTAAATCAAGCATTCACCAGATGAAAGGCTAACAATTAAGAAAAACATAACTCAATGGAAGCTTTCAGCTTCTTTTATTTTGCTAACTTGTTTGTTTCATGTGCAGGAGAAGGTACATTATGTTCATGATCAATTTTCATCAGATATGTGGAGTAAAACAGGCTCCCACAAGGGTAGAGCCCGACATATCATAAAGAACATTATTTTTGAAGTGTTGTTTCTTCATTTTATATATTAACAAAGCATGAAAGGTTGTGTGTTTTAGAAATGTATGCTCAAAGTAAGATACCAAAGTGCTCTTACACTGTATGGAATCAGGAAATTCTATGCTACAGGTGTGCATTATAAGAAGCAGCAAAATATTAATGAAAAATGAATGGAGGAGCTAGATCTAGCAAGAGTAAGAATGTTGATACAAAATTGGTGAATGGGAACACTTGTATCAAAATGCCAATAATATTAACTAGATCAAATGGAGACTCAACCTGTATATTCAAGTTAATGTAGTGGCATTAAATAAAAAATCAGTGATCAAACAATAGAGGGTAGTCCAACACCAGTCACAATATAGTCATGCATAAGAGAGACATTAAACAAGAAGGTACAATCATGATATCATGTCTTGTGCCAATGAAATATCAAAATTTGCAGTCACATAATGATAAGACAGTCATGCTAAGTGACAAATATTTCATCAATGATGAGTGCAATCAAGCCTACCCAAAGTTATATAGCTACAACAGTGAAAAGTGAAGAGAAATACAGTGCATCATTGTTGAGCCATATATCATACATACAGAATGAGAGTTTTAGCAGAGTAAGTAAATGAAAGAAAAAGCTAAGAGATCAAGCATAGCACAGGGCACCTTGAATCACCCATATAGATAAGTAGCCATGCCCAGACAAGAAGAATGAACATAAAGAGCCATTAACATATATTTCAAATAAAAAGAAACCCTCAGTAAGGTCGTGGCTAAAAAATATGGTGTGAGAGGAATGATAAATGTAGAAGCACAAGTACAGCCACGCCCATGAAGAATGGAAGAGATTTGAAGATATATAAATAAAAATAATGACAAATGGAGTACTAAGAACTCTTCATTTTATAGAAATAATCAACCTTTTGCAGTCGTTGTACACAGAATATATGTGGGAAAATAATTAAATTCATTGTTTTTGCATTCACAGGGGCTTGAATTCAGTATTTTATCACCAGAAAGTAAACAGGGGATGCAAAGTTAAGGCTTACCTCATTTGAACATGGAGAGAATACATTCAAAGCCAGTTTTAGTTTGCAAATACCTAGATGGGGTTATCATAAGCCACAGCCAGAGACAGTGAAGAAGCATAGAATAGAGAAGTTTAGAGTTTGTTGTCGAATTTTAAAAGCACCCAGAAAGTTGATAGTCCACGGCCTTTCATATTGAAAATATATTAGGAAATGAATTTCAAAATACAGTGAAAGGAGGCCAGAATCACAAAATCATGAGCCTACCTAGGCTCTTCCACCTTCAGGCTTCAAAAAATTGACAGAAGGAAACATTAAGTGTGCAGGCCAAGCTCCATAGCAATGTATCATGGCAGCCAACGGTAGTGAAGAGGTACCAACAGAGAAATGAGGACAAAGTATGCATGGTCAGGAATTGCAAAGGAAAAGACTAATAATAGCAAATTGTGTATAGGAGTTTCATCTTCAGATATAAAATACAATTGTTTTTTAAAAAACCCAGAAGAAGAATATATGTCAGGAGGAATATAGAAGTCGTGACCTTTTATTCTCATTCATTTTTACAAAGCTTTTGTCAGAAAGAGGAACATATTTACCTTCACCAGTTTCTTCAATGTTCAAGCTTTAAATATCGGCCTCTAAGTCTAGAAATTTTCAACTCCAGCTCGAAATCAGTTTTTTACAGTGTCAAACTCTAAGGCTTTCACCACAATATTCAAAGCTCGAGCAGAAATACATTCATGGCGACCCCAGGTAAAAAAGACAGCAATAGATAAAATGTATCAGGAAAAAATCATAGCCGTGGCTATAAGATTTGGAAAAAAGCTTTTGAAATGGAAGAAAAGCTCATATTTTTGTTAACGAAAGCATTTACCTTAATTTTTCTAAAGCAATCTGCAGAAATCCATCAGAAAGAGCATGAAATATGGTGTATCAAGCCAGAAACCCTGTTCATCATGGCGGCCAATAGCTTCTTCATGAAGCTTCTCCAAGTCAAGTGTGAATGAAATGATCTTTTAGGGTTTGATGTTATTTGCTTGACCAAAGTGGAATGACTTTTATTTTTTCCCATGATTTTAACAAAATCATTATGTCTTCCTTGCCCGTGTTTTTGACTCTCAAGTCAAGTCGATTATTGCATGTGGTCGACTATTATCAACTATCAAATATTAAAATATCCATAATGATGGTGGTCGGCTTTTTCCATATACACTTAGTGCTAAAGAATGCAAAATATATGCTAAGTGTGTATTATATATTATTGATGGTGGTCGACTAGGATAATGATGGGGAGTCGGCTGATATTTATTTAAGTGAAGAATGAAAAATATATGCTAAGTATGACATATGAAGCTTGAAGGTCATGAAATGGAGAGATATACCTTCTAAGTTAGCTTTATTCATTTCAAATTGATTTGCATTAATTCATCATTTTTAAATGCAAATAAAGAATGTTATGTAAAGTTGAGTTACTACTTTACTTCAGTTTCATATCAGAGTTAACTGAAGATTTGTCATGCAAGAATAGATTTTGAGTTATCATGGGCGAATTGATTAAAGCAAGGAGGATTTTTGCATGTTTTGGCTCACATTCAGAGATTTCTAGTTTAGTTTGAGTTACAATCCAGTTGCATGCTTTATGACTGCGAGTTTGAGACTGAGTTCACTCATTTTTGCATGAGTTTGAACCTTATTTTTAGGGATTTTTGCTTCTGCTCGGATTTCAACTTGGAATTGTCATTTTCTCACTGAAATTGACTTTCAGTTACATGTTCATGCATTTGAAGTGCATTCTCATTGTATATATTGAAAAAGTTTATCTTTTTCAGTTAGTTCTTGTTTTTTAGCCTTTGCATTCTGCAAAGGGAATTATCTTGTAACTTAGCTTTTATTTACAGATTAATACAGCAGCAGTTTTACAAGTTTACTTGTGTCTTTTTGTGAAGATTCCTTCAAATTGCAGTGAAATCAAAGTCTGCCTTGTCATTTGGTTGTCTTTGTGAATGATTTTTTGAAGTTTTATTGTGTTTAAATATAAGAACCTTTAAAATCTTTGTCTCATTTATATTACAATGCATTTGAATAGTTCAAATCACAGGTCTAAGTTTGTGTAAATGAATAATATTCTTCTTTGCTATGAAAACCCTATTTTCCTTCAAAAGTAATTTATTCAAGCCTTCCTTAGAGTCAATTTTTGTGGTGAAACTATCAAAATTGACTTGTGTGGATAGTTTTCTGAGGTTTATTGTGAATCAAAATTGCAAATCTTTATCAATCAGGTGCATCACCTTCAATTTACAGTTTCTTGTATTTAGCAATAGTTATTCTATCCATTTTCCTAGCAAGTTACCAGTTATTAATTTGAGAATCATATAGGAAGTCAGCCTAGAATCTGGAGGTTCAATCTCATTATAGGTCACCCACAACCTGAGTTTGATCCAATGTTTCAACAGATTGTTGAATTTAATTATTCAAGCGTTCAGGTGCAATCTGTTTGACAACAATACCATTGTCTCCAAGCTTCAGAGATGCTCCATTGGTCCAAAAATCCACCCAACTGGTTCATGTACATAGGTTGTGCAATCTGTCCTGCACTTCTATCACCTTGGAATGTGTTCATATAAGCATTTTTCCTATCCTCTGTTCTCATATGCAAACATTCTTTCACCTTTTCCTTGACCAAGATTGGATTGTTTACTGGTTTTTGCACCTACATACAAACAAGGATTAGTAACTCTTTGATCTTTCTTCTTTCCTTTGTCACCTTCATGCTTGCAACTATCTTTTATGCCATGTTTTTCTTGTCTTTCACTCACTACCTTATCAAGTTGTTTTGTCACTATCAAATTAGACTTAGGTATTGTATTTCCTACAAACTTTGTTTGTTTCTCAAACCTATTCTTAACTACAAGGCATTCAATGGTTCCTACCAAAACACTTTCATGCATGCTCTTTTCCAAATCACTTCTTATCCTTGTTTTTACCTCTATTTCTATTATCCATGCATTTTCAGTCTTAGAACAAATGAAATCATCAGAATATTTTTTTTCCTTCATTACATCCATAGGTTCCCTCTTGCCACACATTATTACCTTTGCTTTACCTTTGATATCTTCTACAAGAGGAGTCAACACAAAAGAATGACCATCTTTAACTATGGTGTAGGTATTTTCCTTACCATCATACAATTCGCTCTTATCATATTTCCAAGGTCTACCTAATAGGAGATGACAACAATCCATTGGAAGCACATCACAAAAAACACTATCATGATAACCACCAATTTGAAAGTCTACAACAACCTTTTCATTCACCAATAAATATTGGTCATCATTTAACCATGAAATTTTATAAGGACATTCATGAGGAATTTTTTTCAAGCCTAACTTGTTTACCATCTCACATGACACCATATTTTCAGTTGAGCTAGAATCAATCACCACTCTACATACCTTGTCCTTGCACTTAATTATTTTCTTGAAGAGACTTTTCCTTTGCAAATTTGCTTCCTCTTTTGTTGCCTTCAAGATTATTTTTCTCACCATCAACATTTTTCCTACCTTTGGTTCTACATTCTTACTTGTGGAACAATGACTTTCACATTCCTCTTCCTGAACCAACTGTACTCTCCTATCAATCTTCTTGTCTCCACTTGATGAACTACCAACCCTCTCAGGACATTTCCATGAAGGATGGCCAAACTCATTGAATGTGTAGCACCTTCCTACAAAATTATTAGAACCTCTACCAATACCAAACCTTCCTCTACCTCTAAAACCAAAACCACCTCTAGAATCAACATTGTGATCTTTACCTTTGTTTGCTCCTTCTTGATCTTCATTTGGCTACTTTGATGTAGAAGGTATTCCTCTTCCTCTTGCACTAGGACCACCTCTTCCTCTTACTACTTTCTCTTGTCTCCTTTTAAGCTTCTCCTCCACCCTGATTTCCATTTGATAACAATCCTCTGCACTCCTAGGGTTAGCCAAACCAATTCATCATGTATATTAAGCCTCAAACCACCAATATATCTAGCAACTTTTTCATCTTCATTCTCATGATGACCAAACCTCAAACTTAATTTATAGAACTCCTCAGTATAAGACTTAATGTCCATTTCCTTTTTCCTTAAACTTTGAAATTTCTTAAACATTTGAACCTGATGATCCTTGGGTAAGAATTTACCTTTGAGTTTTGATATCATCTTGTCCCATGATGTGATCTTATACTTGCCTTGTTTTCTCCTCTCAGACTGAAAGTAATCCCACCATACCAAAGCATGGCCCTGCAAATTAGTCTTTACAATCTTTACCCTTTATTCCTCAGGAACCTCATCACATTCAAAATGGTTATCTAATGTAGTAATCCAATCAAGTAATTCTTCATCATTTAAACTACCACCATACTTAGGAACAACAAGTTTTACCTTAGGCTTGTCACCCTTCACTACCTTCAACAACTTTGCAATTCTTTGATCCTCTGGAGTAATCTCTTCTTCCACATCTTAAAACTCCTCATCTTCCTCTTCTTTTGCCTCACTCTCTTTAGTTCATCCCTTCTTTTGTTTGTCTCCAAAGCTATCATCCTTTCTTCCAACTCTCTAAGTTCCTTAGCATGTCTTTCCTTCATCTCCTTCATCTCTTTAGCCATATCATTCTTCTTTGGAGGCATCTTTGAAATCTCTTCACTTCTTCTTCAACCTGCAAAATGAAAACAAAATCTACTTCCTGCTCTGATACCACTATGATGCAGAGTGGCAGGCAAAGCACCCAACTTGACACACTTGTTCAACTATACCATTCAATAAGACAATCTGATCATACAACTTGACTCACACAACCAGACATCACCATAGGACTTGGGGATGATTTGGACACTCTTAATATTACAAAACATGAACAAACAACCAGACTTTGCTTATAGAAACTCTCATTCCTCCATCGTTGCCATACTATCCATGCATTCCTTCTAGCACTCACCAATAGGACAGTCATGATAAAACTTTGTTAAAGGAAAATAACAGAGAAATAAACCATGTTTTAGACTTCTTACATAGACCCTTACAGATCCCCAAAAGCATAGAACCAAACACCAAGAGTAGGTGTATCAAATAACTAATTTACAAGCCACCAAAAGGCTTCATTTGACTTGTGCAAAGAAGGAATCAATTTGTCAAGGAATACCCCAACACACCTAATGCCATTAAAATAATTCAACAGGTTCCCCAAGACCTTTTCCATGCTTTCCATCCATTATATTTACTCAAATACTCAAAAATCAACAAATAATGTATTCAAATGATCACATTTTGGATTGTACAAGGCAAAAACCAGACCTAGAGCATCACATAACTTTTGCAAACCTCCATTTTTCAATATAAAACAAATTGAAAAATGTAAAGGATTCCTAAATCTACCGATCCACCAAGTTTCAGATTTTTCCCACAATGGAAATGGGAATTATATCCATTTTTGTGACCAAACCCTTGTTTTGCAAGGTTTCATACCCACTTTCACTAAAATTGATGTAACTTACTCAATACTTGATGAAATTATCTAAAATCACAGCCAAAAGAAAGAAGAATTCCCCCTCTATTGAACCATATGCATTATATGTTTGTACAATTCTACTACATTCCATACCAATCAAAAGAATAGTCAAAAATGCTATAAAAACTAGAAAAAATAGAGTTTTCTTCTTATTAAATGCTTCAAAACTGCCAACAACGACCCAGCCTCGACCCAAGGGAGGATTTTTAAACATTCTCCCACCTTCTCCAACAACTCTCAACTGATTTTTTTAAAAGAAGGAACTGTTAATTAGTGAAATTACACCAACTTACAATATGACAACTTTGCAATTTTGGAGTAACTTTCAATACTAAAGACCTATGACCTCAAAAACCATACAAATAACCTTGAAATAGCCTTATTACATTGTCAATACCCCAAACCTTGCACACTTACATACAAATTCATGTTTTTTCCTTCAAAGGCTACAAAAGCAACTTTTAGTGCAAGATTGCATTGTTGCACATTTTGACTAAAAACTCAAAAACTCAACCTATAACTTATCCAATGGTCTTATTAGACCTTATTGAAGATGAAAAACACTCAAAAGACTCAAAAATACTCTTCCTAACCTATTCACCATCAAAGAATCCAAAATTTAGGTTGAGGTGTAGGTGCTCTTGCACCACCTTCAGAGGAAGATTGTGACACATGGGATAAGAAGTATAACGAGATTCCTAACTTGTAGAGATTTCTCCTAGTGATGTGGCCACATTTTTGTCTTTTATGCACATTCAACATTGTCTAACAGTTTCAACAACGCTAGAAGCAAGGAGTTTTATCTTTTGCACAAGGTTTTTGTCTTCACTTTCCATCTCAACATTCTCAAGTTCACATCAAGAATAATGAATGAAAAGAGAAGAAAATAATCAAAAATCAACATCAAGATACTTTTGGAAGGGGAAAATATTAAAAAGAGTAAATATAACTATATTTGACCTTAGAATATTCCATCCACGAGCAAGTAATTGTACTTGTATTTTGAAATATAATTGAATGTCAAATGAAAAAGTGACATGTGTAACTAGCTCAAAGCTTGTTGATCCCTTGTCTTATAAAAGGGAATTCAAGGCCATTTGCATGGGATGATTGATCTCTTGGATAATTTTATAATGTAAAACACAAAGAATATAGTTTGGATCTTTTCTTAGGCTGTTGAGTCTATATCTTCTTCTTTTTCATATGTTGTATAATAGTACTAGCATTTGAATGAATACAATGGCACAATTTTGAATCCAATTGTCTCATTATACTCTTTACACAAATTATAAATGAAATCAATCAAATATCATTTGATTTGTCTCCATTGTTATTCCAGTGGATGTATGCTTCTATTGATGCTCTTATTCAAAGAATAGGTTAAACACTTTAATGGAAGTGTGGGTTTGTGTGACATTGTGTAGGGATTTGATAAGTATAATTGGTTAAGGATTTTAAGTATGAAATTATAATACAATGTTGTAGAGCTCTGTAATGATTATATGAAATTATATTATACCATATAGTTTCCATGTTATCTTACTCCATGCCATGGGTTAAGGAACTGATCTAGAATCTGTGTCTAAAGTTGTAACTCTAAGATCTCTCACGTTTAAAAGAAATATCACAAAGTTTCATTTCATTTGAGTTTATTTCTAGAAGTTTCATGTGATTCCATATTATCCTTCTCTAAATTTTTGAATGCTTTAAAGGATTTTCCAGATCTTCTAAATTATTCATTTATCAAGCAAATTACATGAGAATATATTTGTTATTTACAGTGTATGAGATAAATTGGCACAAGAGATCATAATTACATTGTAAGGGATCACCCTCCTGGGTTTTGTAGAGCCCAAAGTGTAGAGAGAAATTTCTTTCAACTTTCACCTACTTGTTGGCCAATCCTTCTAGATAACTAATAATTGGAAGTGGAAAAATAATAGGCTATCTGTGAGATCTGGTTGGGATTTAAAAAACACAAACACCCCCTTTATTTTTTGTTTGAATACAATACAACCATGAAGCCACTAGTTGACCTTTTTTCTTATTCCATTTCCCCCAAAGAAACCCTCTAATTAATCAAGTTATTTGATTATAGTTTCTTTTTGAAGGAAGCCAACATGAAGAAATTTATGCATGACTAGATATGAGGATTTTGTTTGCAATTTAAATGCATCTAGACATAAAGAGAAATTTATTAGACCATAATTAAAGCTTTCTTTTTAATTTGTGAATGAATTATTTCCACATGTTAGGTAATGAAACTCCTATCCCAAAGGGGATGCCAAGGTATCTTGAAATAACACCATGGTTATTAAATTTCCATTGAGGGGGTATCCAAGGAGGTGGTTGATCAGATGAAGTCATCTGAATTTAGTTTTGTTTTAAGAGATAGTTGGGAGCCAATAGCTAAATAAAACAAATCCAAGACTTTGAGGGTGTTGTTGAGCTCATCTTTAGAGTTGTGAATAAACAATAAACTATCATCAAAAAAATGATAATTAAGAGAAAATTCTTTGCCAAGTAGAGATATACCATGTATGAGTTTCTACCTCTTTGCATGATTTAAAAGGTATCCTAGAGCATCAACAATAAGGATATGGAGGAAAGGAGCCAAGGGGCAACCTTTTCTTAATGATCTTTGAAGAGGGAAGGTTTGATATAGTGACCCATTAATATCTAGAAAAGCATTAGCATCAGTAAAGAGGAGTTTTATGTGGCAAATGCGCTTGGGACCAAAGCCTAACCATTTAAGCATTTTTAATATGAACTTCCACCTAATCCTATCATATGCTTTGTCAAAATCCAATTTGATGAGGAGGCAATTTTGTCTAGGTTGTTGAGCCCATTCCACTATTTCCTAGGCCAACACCAAGTTATCTAGTATGAATCTTCCTCCAATAAAACCAGTTTACTCAGGCCTTACAATTTCCTGCACTATATGTTTAATTATCTTAGCAATAGCTTTGGCTATAATCTTGTAGGATGTGTTAAGAAGAGTAATCAGTCTCCATCCTAAAATTTTGTTCTCATTTTTTCCTTTAGGAATTAATTTAATCAACCCTTGATCTATAGAGGAGCCTAGGGATCCTTGTGATAAGACTTCTTTATAAACCTCGTAGAAGTCCTCAATGAATGGCCACATTGTTTTATAAAATTTTGCAAGTAAGCCATCAATACCAAGACTTTTTGATTCATCCATATCATCAAAAGAAACATAAAACTCTTCAAGGGTGAACAAATGGTCTAAGTAGGTTTGTTGTTCAAGATAAATCTTGTTGGGAATACAATTTCCAACCGTATTTTCAATAACATCTTGAAGTTGATCAACTTTAGTAGGATCCATAAATAACTGTTGGTAGTGTCGGAAAACTAAAAGTATACTTATTGATTAATAACTAAAATTTGGTATATATAGTATATAACTTAATACTATATATACCAAATTTAATTATTTGCTATATATGTGCACTTATTATTATATATAATAATATTATACAATTGCATATTTTATGCATTTATTCCCTTATTTTTCATGTCCTTATGCTCTTTTTATGTTGCATCCTTATGCATCTATTTTGTTTCATCCTTATATTTGTATATATTTTCCTCTTTCTTGCATGTACTTGTTACATGCATCGTGTCTTTATGAATCTATATAACTATAGATGTATTTACTTTCACATATTTACTCTTGCATACTTATTATTTATACACATATTTAGTTATGTGCACTTGTCTTTTTACACTATTTTCTTATTTACTCTTAGATTTTTTTTAATTTTATGCCTTATGCCTTTTATTTTGTAGTTTTAATTTAGTTTTTTTCTCTTCCTTAATCCATTTTTGTAGTTAATTTTTAAAGCTTGCATACAGTATGTCATTCCTTCTCCTTTCCTAATTTTCAAGTTTGGACATCTTAATTTCTACACTAATGTCTCCTCTTCATTTTTATTTTGCAATTTTCAATTTTTTAATAATTTTTAGTTGTTTATTTCTCCCTCTCCCTCACCACCCACGTTTTTAAGGTCTCGTCTACAATCCAATCTCACTCTCTCCTCTTCCTAATGATGGGTCACTAAGTGTGATCTAAAATGTCTATTAAAACTCATATACAGTTTAATATAGATCTCTTTAATTAACTACATGGAATGTGGATAACCAATAGGATGGCATTCATGGAGCATATCCATGGATAACCTAGCTTCACATGGAATTGTTCTAACTTCGGGATGATGGAGAATGACACATCTAATTATTTTGGTCCAGATTTTTAATTAAGTAGAAGAGTGATCAAACCTATCGTAGACTGAGCAAAACCATCATGAGATTTTAACCATGTTTTTTATTGTTAATAAGAGTCTTGATAAAGCTTATGCACATACAAGAATTCCTCAATGATCACATTCTCTAAGCACATGGGATCAATTAGTATCCCTTGTTGGCCTTGTCGTTGCACCAAAAGGTCGACCTATCAATGCCTGATACAAATGTCAATTAAGATCCACAGGTGGTTAGACCATGTCACAAACCCAAGCGTTTTGTTGAAAGGAAGACCAAGGGACACACCATCTTGCAACAATTCCCCCTAGTACAAATGAGGGGTTTGAACCTATGACCAACTCTGATACCAATTGTTGGCATTGTCGTTACACCAAAACGTCGACCTATCAATGCTCGACACAAGTGTCAGTTAAGATCCATAGGAGTCGGTTAGACCATGTCACAAACCCAAGCATTGTGTTGAAAGGAAGACCAAGGGACACAGATCTTGCAACATCCCTTGTGTAGCTTTCTCATTAATACATCTAGTGATATAGAGGGGACCATCTGGCATATGCATAGATGCATCAATATGTGTGAAAGCAATGTCCAGTAACAAAGTGGTTTGGCTCTTATGAGGTTGAACATCTATTAGTGAAACCATGTTATCTAGATCGTCCTTATAGTTATTCTTGTCATCATTTTTATCATCACAAGATTGTACAAAGTTGGATGTATGATTTTGCATTGGGTTTGTGAAAATTTGAAAATTTTGATTTTTTGGGGCAATGGATTTGTTTCCTTTATCATTAGCATCGGCCAACTAGATGTGATTAGAATTGATGAGGTCTTGTACTTGATGTTTAAGACACTTGCATCATTTTGTATCATGTCCATGTGTATAATGATATTGACAAAAGGATTTTGGCTTGAAATTTGGAGATAAAGGTTTTGTTGTATCCATAGGTCTAATTGGAGGTGATTAGATTAAGTTCTTGCTCAAAATTTATAACATGATTGAATGAAGGGAATCAAGAAATTGGGTAAATTTTCTATCTCTCAAACTAAATTGATAGGGAGTTGAACTTATGGCTATGACTTGTGTCTCAATTTTGTTGGTTGTTTGAGGTGTGCTTATCTTGATAAAGTTCTTGTTTTTCTTCTTGAATGGTTCATAGTTGTTTTGACGTACGAATTTGGATTGCTTAGTAGGAGTTGATGAAGATGTGTCTTCATACTGACTAACTAAATTTTTATAATCATAAAGAGTCATACACAAGTGTGTAAAGGATGGATATTTCATTAACAAGATCTTATCCCTAATGTCAAGTTGTAAATTTTAAGTGAACACTCTTTGAACATCAACATCGAGAAGAGTGTATATGATTTATGAGTAGAGTAACTGATATTGTCCTATGAAGCCTAATACCTTTTCATTTCCTCCTTGTTTGAACCGCACTAAATTAGTTCATATAATTTGAGGACCTATGTTTTCTCAAAAATCTTGTAGGAATGCATCAACAAGTTCATTGAATGAATGAATTGAGTTATTTGGTATTGAGAAAAACCACTCCAAGGCCATGTATTTCAATGACCTAGGAAAGAGTTTAGCTAGGAGATTATCTTTAAATATGAAGTCACTACACAATGGTGTATAAGATGATATATGACTATTAGGATCTCCTTTATCATTTTACTTCTCAAATCGAGGAGTCTCTATGTTTTGTAGAATGAGTGTTTTCAAGATTTCAAGTGATAATGGGCTCCTTTTGACATATTGCAATGGTTTTCCATTTTGATTTTGATTCAATGTGGATATTTTTTGTTGAATTCATTCCATCTTTTGCAAAAGTTGATTTATGATTGAATCATTGCTTGACATGTTTTGAGAATGTGTTGAATATGATGGCATTATATAAGTATGTGGTGGAATACTAGTTGCAATTTTATAAGGGGTGATGAATATTGAGGTGTCACATGTGATGTCATGAAACTATAAGGATTCCCACTAGAAATCCCTAAGCTTGGAGTTATTCCATTGGTTTGTTGTATCATTGAAGCTAGATTTGGCAATGTGGATGTAGGAATAGAGGTTTAGTTGTAGGGATGGAGATTTGGCTTCCTCCTTGGCTTTGAGTGTATCTTAATTCTTGAGAGTAACTATCCATCATAGGGATGTTAGCATCAATTATATGGGCTATAGTATGCAAAACCTCTAATCCTTGAGCATCATTGATTAATTTCCTTAAGTTGTCCACTATATGCACTATTCTTCCCCCTAAGGATTTGGTGCTTAAATAGTCTTGAAATCCATCTAATTCTTTGTCTATTTTTTTCAATTTTTCTTTGGGAGAATGAACAATAACAGTCTCAACATCCATAAAGGTGCTTGTTTGTGAAGTTGTCATTGGTATGGCAAGATTAGGGATAGACTCCAAAATGGGTTGGGTATTGATAATACCTCACGTGAAATAGTTGGAGGACTCAGGATCCACAACGGATGTAACAACAAGATGGGATTCTATAAGTTTCCAACATCTCATTGAAGTACTACAAAAGGACACCAACTCCTGAAGCTCATGTGAGTTTCAAAATACTAGGTGTGCCCAATTTGAACACTAAATTTCCAAATAATCACAATAAAACACTCAAAAGAAAATATCAAAAAGCAAAAGTAGACAAAAAACACAGAAACAAAGGTTTGACAAAAATTTGAGCCAAAATTAGCTGAACCAAGTCACCCAAGGTGACCATGTCCTGCACAAGTTACAAATTGTAAAGTTTGATTATATGATATATTGTTTAAGGTTCTCAGTTTTGTGTGCGTATGAGTCTAACAGTGAATTTTTTTTCCATAATTTTCCCAATTTGTGATTATGTAATTCAAAATGCAAATATGGAACAATTCACAAAATGTTTAAATAATGAAAGACAAATTTAAATGCAATTTCCAGATCTAAGATGCAACAATTGACTTATTTTAATATTCCAAAATCTGAAGATGATGATGTTGATACCTTTTTAAAACAAAACAATACAATTTTTCACTTTTTGAGCTATATACAAGATGCCTAAATGAGTGCAATGAACACTTTCAAAGTTTATTTTAGATTTAAATGACCTAATGCAAAATTGTAAATTTAATTGGAATGTAAATATGACCTATGATGACTGAAATTAACCCTATTGCAACCTATAATGCAATAGCGTATGCAATTTTTTGAATTTTTGTGCTTTTATGATGCAAAAATGAATGCCTAAATGAATAATACAAAACAATGCAATGCTAAACCTAGATCTAGAATGATTTTATTTAGATTTTAGAAGGTTTAAAATACTAACATGTTGGGTTCACCAAAATGAAGTGAAGAAAAAATTGAACTCTAGGATTTTACTCTAAGGTTTTGGGCACTTTTCCTAACATTTCATTTATAGTTTGAGGTAGTGGGGGTTTGATGAATTTGGACAAGATATAAGACTGACTTGCAACCTGAAAGGTGAGTCAAC
Organism: Sequoia sempervirens; assembly: GCA_007258455.2. NCBI lineage: Eukaryota > Viridiplantae > Streptophyta > Pinopsida > Cupressales > Cupressaceae > Sequoia > Sequoia sempervirens. The sequence goes on from VDFB02000003.1 coordinate 151,077,510, forward strand.
CTACCCTTGACCAAATTTGGAATGGAACTTTGAATGAAATTCAATGATTTGACTAGGATAATGATGCAAATAACTACTCTGATACAAAAACAACAGATCTGGAATGTCACTAACAAATTCAGACTTTGGAAATAGACTAAGCATAGTTATGTGCATTTGTGATATAAATTTGAAGATGATTTTTGAGGACCAAGTCACCCTAGGTGACTATGTCCTAGTAGATGAGTCCTAGACTTTATTTCACAATCCTCTAGAGTCGGATCACAACCTTCTTTTCCTAGGTGTACCACTATCAGATCTTCGTTGGGTACAAAGATAACTGAGTTTTTATATTTTGTCAAGGTGTAGGGTTTGAATGTAATAATGAATAATTTACCTTCAATATTATTTAGATCTAAAACTTTCACATTCAAAGAGAGGAAGGTTTGTGTCATATGGGAGCTTACCTCAGTCAAACCTCGTATTGGTGTTTCCGCCTCCACAATGGAAATGTCAATAAAAGAGAGCTTACCCTTTTAAGGGATAGAGGCTAAATGATAAGTGAATGATAAATCAACAATCTCAAAAATGGCTTCCTTGAAGTCATATAAAATCTCTCAAGGCTTGATTGTTGTTGGTGTAATTAATATTTAATTACACTTTACATAAGTTTGCTTAGGAATTATTTAATTCCTAAGTTATAGGTTGTCATCTTTATCTTATTGAGCTATCTTGTTGCTCAAGATAAGATTAGGTTTATGCATCTTTGCTTTTATAAAGGAAATTATCTCTTGTAATTATTTGTACTTCAAATATATCAATTTGCACATCTTCATGCAATCTCTTTGCTTTTTTTTTTCTTTGTGGAAGGTTATTTGTTGGTTTGCATTTCAAATCTTGGTTTCTAACATGGTATCAAAGCCTCGATTTGCAGCCCCTTCTCAACTTTTTTGGAGGAATACATTGCAGAGCTCATTCGGGGTTTCATTCCTTGAGTACATTTATATAGCGTCTTAGATCAGATCATGGTTTTCCATTGGATTCAGAGCGCTGGAAAAGTTAGAAATGGATTTTATTTCATTCATTTTGGTCATTTTTTTCAAATATGCGAGGGTTTCAAGCTCGGTGATTTTTATGAGAGATTTGGGGGTCGCCTAATTTTTTGGGCACTTAGGGCCAAAATGGACCTCACCGTTGGATTCGTAGCGCCCAAAAACCCCTATTTTCATATAAATTTTGTCCATTTTGGACACAGTCGTCTGGACAGGCAAAAAAATTTACTCGAGGGTCGTACGGCCCCCAGGCACATTTTTTGAGACTTGAATATCGAAAAAAATAAAAAATAAAAAATAAAAAATAAAAAAACCGCATAGTGTTTTGTGCGGCCAATTTATTTGGTCACCGCCGCACCACCGGGCTGCCACCGCCACCAGTGGTCTCTGCCCCCACGCCACTAGCAGCCTTCAGCCCCCGCGGGCTCCGCCGAGGTCATGTGGGTGACCAACACCCTGCAAATAAGCCCACCGGCCTTTTTAGCCCCAGCCCCGGTCACATGGGTGACTAGAGGCCGCACCGAAGCCCCTTGGCCACCAGCCCCCTAGTCCACCCAGGCAACTAGGGGCCAAACCTTTTTAGCCCCTAAGGGCTTATTGGAGTCTACTTGTGCAATTTGGAGTTGTTTTCACCAAATCGGGCATAACTTGGGCATATGGGGTCATTTTTTTGCAAACGAGATATCATCGAAAAGACGTTTCTAAGCTCTATGTAATGATGTAGGTTTTATTTTTTGGTTTTTATTTTTTGATTTTTTTCAGCCTCAGAAGTCTGATGTTGTTGTTTTCACTCTAAGAGACATCTTTTGACTCGCTTATTCATTTTTCATGATTTTGCAGCATTGGAAAGCTGGTTTCGGCCTCTACACAGATCTAAGTTCTATTTTTATCAGATATTTATATGTGAAATTTGTCTTGTGCATGTACTCTATTTTTTTTTTCATGCACTATGTTTACTTTTTCTCTCTTGTTTATGCATTTTTTTGCATTCTCTCATTTTGCAATCATTGGGTATTGTAATAACGAACAGATATAAAGTTCCATTATGGGGGGTTCTTTCATCACACCTTCATATTGGTGACAACTCGCATGATTTTTTCTAGTTTCATGATGTTTCTTTTAGCCTCTTTTCTTGCTTAGCTGGACACATCTTTAGTTTACATTGGTTCACACTTCACATTGGGAGTTTATGGTTCTTTATCTGCATTAGTTCAGATCTTTCTCAGTTTGAGGGCCATGTTTTTATGGTTAATGTTTCAGAATCTTGATGGTACTCATCTTATGGGGTAATTTTAGTTTCAGTCTAGCATTGGCTTCAAGGACACAACTTTCAATTTTTTTGTCATCATTATGGGTGGCTTCATTCTTTCATCTACTGTTGCTTACAGATTCTAGGGTTGATCCAATATGTGAGTTTCTAGTGTTCCTTGGCATCGAGTCTGATGTTGCATTTGTGATTCCGTTTTGGTTTCTTGCAAACAGAAGTATCTTTCCTTGCTTGCCAGATTTTGGGTTCTAGTGTTGCTTCATCAGAGTTCTTCCAATGATTCTTTGTAGCAATTCATCTCATTGAGGGGGGGGTTTTCCCACTGGGTTTTCTCTCTCTTTGCATTTGTAAATGGGTACCTAATCAGGCCTTGTTGTCGGGACTCATCTCTTGCATAATAATTTGCTTCTCCCTAAGTTGTACTTATGGGGGGGTGTTGGTGTAATTAATATTTAATTACACTTTACATAAGTTTACTTAGGCATTATTTAATTCCTAAGTTATAGGTTGTCATCTTTATCTTATTGAGCTATTTTGTTGCTTAAGATAAGATTAGGTTTATGCATCTTTTCTTTTATAAAGCAAATTATCTCTTGTAATTATTTGTACTTTGAATATATCAATTTGCACATCTTTATGCAATCTCTCTATTTTTTGGTTTTCCTCTTTGCAGAAGGTTATTTTTTAGTTTGCATTTCAGATCTTGGTTTCTAACAATTGTTGTTGGCTTCATTTGCTTGAATACCTAAAAGGGTTAGATCTCACAAATAATATGATAACATAAACATGAAAAAACTCACATACACTTTAACATGATGCTTTGATAAATTGAATTTCTATAACAAATATACTCTTGAATTGGCAATAAATGCTCTTTATCAGAAATTGCTAGTGAGTTTTTAAATGGTGAAATGACTAGGTATTTATACATAGCTATTTTAATTTCCCAAAAATTAAATCCCGATAGCCAACATTTGATATTTAAAATTAAAATAATAAAATTTTTACTTTGAAATATTAAAATTTTAAGGCAAAATAGGGGGACCAAGTCACCTAGGGAAACTCGGTCCTATCCCTATTTTGCGAGATCTAAGGTGTTGAGGGAAAAATATTAAATGTTCGCATTGGTTTTCTATATGGGTTTCTTGATAAATTTCCAAATGGGCCATGAAATGCATAATTTAGGAAATTAGATGTACAATTAGGTCTATGCACTTAGAAGGGGGAAAAGCATGGTGTGAAATTGTCAAGGGTGACAATTTACATCGCTACACATTGGTTTTTATGAAAATTATGTATGCATAAATGATGAATTCAAACATCCAAAGATTGTGATTAGATTTTTAGATGATATACTTTAGATTTCAAAATATTTAAATTGTAAAAACAATCAGGTTCACCAAAATATTTGATTAGAAAAAGGGATCTAGGTCTTAAATCACACCTCTTCCAATTAGGGACATTTAAGGATTAAAAATTATCTCAAATCCACTTGGCTACAAAACTCAATAGAAGAGCCAAAATGGTGGATCAAGGTTTTAATCCTTTTGGAGGAGAATGTTGTGTTGTGATTAATTGACTTTTAATTAACTGGGTTCTATGATGCATTGATGTTCGTAGGTTAATTATAAAAATGCAACAAACTGTTGAGATTTTTTAAGAATACAAAATAGAAAAGCATAAATCAATTCCAGAAAAGTAGGAGGACACAAAGGAACCTGACATAAAAAAATTTGGGTAGAACTAGCTGGACAGGGGTGATGAGCACCCTAGAATGGATAACTACTACTCAAGATCTAACTTCACATTCTTGTTGCTCCTAATCTGCAAGTTCTTCTATTCTAGGGTCACTATTGAAACTTCATCTATTGTTCATAAAATCCACTTTCCTTTATTTGACAACTTTTAGGGTTTGAATTCATGAATGAGAAAATAGTCTTCAATCTTCCTCCAATTTACTTTAGATCTAAAAACATACACAAATGAAAGAGGGGAAGGGTTTTGACATATAGGGTCTTGCCTAAGTCAAACCTAGTTTTGGTATTTCTACCTCCACAACAACTATGATGATATAAAAAGAGAGCTCACCCTCATTCAAGCAGAGGCTAAATGATAAGCAAGTGATAAATTGATAAATTTTGCAACTCACCACTCAGATCTACATTTCTTGATGGACTGAAGTCATGTACTCATCACCTTCAAGGAGAAATTTGATGCTTGATTTGAATTCATACGAGTGTTAGTATTCATAAAACAAATAAACATAAAATATAAACAAACTCATAAAAACATGATGCTTGACGGAAAAAATGTTGCAATAATTCTAATAATTTTGTTCTCGACTGGTCTTAGGATTCTCAATAATAATTTCAATTTCTTTTTTCAACTTGTTAGATTAAAATGGTGAAAATAATTTGTATTTATATGTAATTCTTCTAATTTCCTAAAAATCAAATACCGATAGCTGATAAATAAATTTAAATTTTCAAATAATAAAATACTGGCACTAACATATTCAAATTGAGGGGAGAAAGGGTTGGACAAGGGTGTCGGATGCGCTAGTCTAGACCCATCCTTGTCGGGCCCTTAAACATCAAGGGAAAATGCTAAATGCCTATTTTCATTCCCATCTTTTAATTTTCTGAAGATATTCATAAAGTGAGTAACTAAATGCATAATTAGGTCCAAGCACATAGGGGGGAGCTAAACCTAGTGTGAAATTGTCAAGAGTGACAATTTTCAACACTACATATACTAGAGTGCTTTGGTTGTATTGTCTACATGATAAGCATTAGCATCATTACTAGAAGGGACCATTATTCCAAAGGTTAAACAATGGAAGAAAACAAGCTAATACACCCTTATTTTCTCTAAAGTATATTTCCATGTCAATGAATAAAATAAAAATTTTCATAAAAAAATATTAGAAAATATATTTTATTTTATCTCTAGAAAAAAAAGTTGATGAATATGATTAGTAAGATAAAATAGTCAAATATTATAAATAATAATTAAAAAATTATCAGTAGTTATATAATTGCTATAGTATTTTTATATTTCATGATAACAAATAATAGAAAACTTCCAATAAATTTCCTATCACATTTTATGATTCATCATTAAGATAAAAATAAGTTAATATAAAAATGTAGATTTCAATACTTTCTACTTAAAAGGGAGAGAAATTCCATATGCAAAGGAAGGAAAAATAAAATAGAGTCAAAGTAAATAAACATAAAAGTCCTCAATAAAACTAAAACATATAAAATCATTTTAAAAGAGGAAAGAAAAACCCTAAAAAATATAAGGGGGAAACAAAAACAAGTATTAAAAACTAATTATATGCATGATTATAATAATAAAATTAAAATGATAACATGTGCCTAAAAATTTCCTTTCTAGTGTCTCTTACATAGGGTTGAATATTTCAATTGAGTTTGATTAAGATGGCATCACCTTCTATCATGGACCCTAAAATTTTAATAGATTTGATCATTTTTGTGGCTTCTACTAGTAGAACTACGAGGTGTGCCAATTGTAGATTCACCACTTCTCTCTTATCATGAACATGTTGGTATTTATTGTGCAAGTTCTACATGTGTACTTGGATGATACCATTTAATTCCTTTATTGTATTATAGGTTGGGGAAGCCTACATTAGCTAGTTCTTAATTTCTCCATTTGAATATGTAGTGCCTTTGTGGATGCCATCCATCTTGAAAAAAAATTATACATAGTTTTTATGTTTTTGATAAAGTAAGTAGCATTTATAGGGTGTTGTACCCTTCACATAGAGCCTCAAGGGCCAATAAAGTCTAAGATCAAAAAAGCATAAAAAAAAACACCAAACCAAAAAATAGACACAAAGACTAACAACACACAGACGAACAGCAGACCAGCAACAGACTAGCTAGCATTCTCCCAGTTCTTGGATAGAAGATGAACCACATCATCTCCAACCCACTCCTGACAGTCATCAGTCTTCTTAATCTCCATCTCATCCTTCATGACCACTGATAGGGTACTAATGACACAATGAACCAACTTGATCATGAAACAGGTCAATCCATAGAATTTTTTTTTCTAGTTTTTCCATTCTTTCTTTCAGCACATGAAGCTCCTCCCCACCACCCGTAGAGTAGTCGGGATCATTCTACTCAACATCCAGTAGTTCTAAAGAGTGGGAGGACGAAACCTCCTTATGATATTTTCCCTTGTCAGGAATGTAGTAGGGACCTCTGGCCTTCTCTCTCTCCTCACCCATTGACACCTCTTAACCCCTACTATCTTTGTTGTCAAACAACTCCTTTATGTTGTTGAAAGTTCCTTACATAGTTTTTATGTTGGTAGAAAATTTATTCCTCATCTTTCTAGCTATTTTTTCCCCATTTCAACAATCAATTCATGTCTAATCATGTTCATAAATATAAGTTATGGCTCTAGAAGTTGATTGTTATTATACTCCTTATCTCTCACATTTATTGTTCTAATGGTGGGATGGTATCCAACTTTATTTTTGGAAGTTATGTGTGGATTGTGATAAAATATTATTCAAGGAACCCTTTTATGTAAGGAAGCTAAGGTAGTGAAACAACTTCCTACACTAATCTTGAGAGGAGGATAATGCAAAAATTTATAGATATTTACACCAATTACATAAACTTAAACAAAAATAAATGTATGCATACCCTGGTAATAATTTTATGAGAGCTTAGGAGAAAAATAAAGTCTGCCAATATATTATTCAAAATTACAAGATTACATGCTTGTACAAGGTATCATAACTAGAATCGGAGACATGCAACCCACTATCAAACTCTTAGTCCATCACAATAAATAGTTGAAATACAAATCCCTCATGAAATGGTTTCCTTAAGTGAAATTCAGCCAAAAAAGCATGTTGTTAGATGCAAATTACCCTGGCAGTGAGCGGTCTAAGATTAACAATAATAAAATATACATAAAATTTGTCTTTCGAGGGTGCTTCCCTAAACCATTGCCAAGGTGTCTGATCCCAGACCACTCACAGGGGGTACCCCCCTACACCCCCCCAAGAAAAAAGGATTGAAGAAGTTCTAACTAGAAAATTATTGTCAATAGACAAGGATTGTGAGAATTTTGAAGCAAAAGTTTTGTCATTAAGAATAGAGCTTGAAATATGAATCAATAGTTACAAATGAAGTTTGGAAAGAGTATAGAGACTCTAGATCAGATATTGGGATGTCAGAGATCTTTGCATGTCAAAATTGGAATTGGTTTTGATGATCAAAAGAATAAGGTGATATAATAGTTAGTGAAGCTTATGCAAGTCTAGAAGTGACTGGTTCCAAAAGTACAAATTCTGAAAGACTTATTGCAAGTGATGAAAGCAAGACACAAATGATGGTACCCCTACACTTACCTATTAATAGTAAATCTTATGTAATTGAAAGGTTGAGACACATTTTCCCAACATTTTATCTTGGCATGTTGTTTGAGTATGTCCTCCCTTGTGGTGTTGTGTTGGATATCTTTGATTTTGAACTTCTTAATAGGAGATATTTGTGAGATATCCACCTAAGTTCCTAAATTTATGGTGTGAAAAAATGGTAGATTCAATACTAGTTGGGCCTTATTTTGTTGTGCTAGGAATTATTTGTTTTTCTACATAAGATCAATTAAAGATGATGGTGGAAAAGGGATTATAATCTACCCTAAATTATAGTTTGTTTAATACTACCTTACCCTACCACTAATTTTCCTTTATCTTGTTTTAATATGGAATTTGTTTCTTAGATGCCCTTCATTGAAAAATAAGAACAATAAATCTTCTTCCTTACACCAAAGGTCATGTCTTATGCTCTTCCCTCGCTAAGATTGTGTGCTTAATCTTTAGTTACTCTAATTCTATTTTTAACTTTTCTATCTTAAAAATTTCTTCTTTTTTCTTTTCCCCGCTCTAAGCTTGTTATTGATGCTATTTCTACCTCTTTTATATAAGTATAAAAAACTTCCTATCTAATGATCCTCTAACTGGAGGTAAAAATCCCTAGCACTCTTTGTTTGTTTGATAGTGGATATTTCCATTTCCTCACAACACCTTTAAACCTTTGATCAAATTCTCTTATCAACTAGATCCCTTCTGCAACATCTCCCTAATATTTTATTTGGTAGCTAAAATTGTTTAATAATCCTTTTATTATAACAACCCATTTTTTATTATGTTTGGGATGGGCCTTTATGTACCATTTAAGGGCCTCACCCTCAATATGCCCAAAAAAATCAGAATTTTTTTTTATCTTACTCCATTCCTTTTCCATACAGATTCCAAGAAAAAGACACATGA
>VDFB02000003.1:151086232-151125191 GCA_007258455.2 Sequoia sempervirens
CCCGGTATACAAAGTGGGTTCTTAGAAACCCAAGAATCGCAGTCAATAGTTCGATGAGATGGATCGAAGGGGACTTCGTGCGGGGTATGGATCACACCCCACGAACGAAATGCCCAAATTAAATACCCTTTGTTGTAGAGACCAACCTATTTGTGGCCGTTGCTTGGTATTAGTGCAGGGTACAGTATCATGCCCGAAGATTACTCACTACTGATCCCCTTGAGTAGAGATAGCGGTTCTTGGGATGTCATTACCCAATGAATTTGGAATTGGTGTGCTCGAAAGACGTTAATGAGCCGTGGAGGGGAGCCAATGCCACCAAATTCCTAAGCTATCTACTCTCGAGAAGGAAAGGTGTTCATCACCAATCCGGGGTATAACTGGTGGGCTATACCAAGTATACAAACCCTAGGCCTTTGGCCTATTAGGATGTGCTTATCTGTTATCACTTTAAACGTTCTTTGAGTCCAAAATTGAAACTGAAAACATTTTGTCTTATGATTGTCTTTGATTGTCAGAATTTGATCATAGAAAACTGGGTCAGTTTAAATTTCATGTCACTGAAAATTCACAGAGAGTCGCAATTGTTCACCAGAAACACGCATCTAATTTTTAGAGTCGCGTCTGTTAATTTTGAGTCGCATCTGTAAGTTTTGGGTCGCATCTGTAATTTTTGAGGCGCATCTGTCAGTTTGGCTCGTATCTGATTTATATAGGTCGCATCTGGTTGTTTTGAGCCGCATCTATAATTTCTGAGTCGCGCATGTCAGTTTGACTCGCATTTGTTTTGGAAACACCGCATGCGTTATATTCTGAGTCGCATCTGTCAGCTTGAGTCACATCTGGTAATTTTGGGTCGCATCTGTCAGTTTGAACCGCAACTGTTAAATTTGGAACGCATCTGTCTGATTACCAGAAAAACAAAAATTCACTGTCACTATCCAGTTAGCAGGGTTATACCAATTTCAGTGGTCTTCGTACAAACAGTCTTTGAAACAGAAACCTGAAATGATTTGCTCAATTTTGCATCCTTTAGGTTCATTTAGTCATTACCATAGTTGTCTTTAGTTAGAGTTTGGCTTCATCATAGGGTACATATCACCTTGCATTAGACTTTTAGAGAGGTCACTTTTACAAACTTTAGGAGTAGTCCACCATCTATACTCTAGAAAGGTCATAGTGTCAACGAAATCTGTCATTGAACCTAGTCTTATCATCATATACTTTGTCCTACAGAGAGTCGTCCTAGCTCATCAGTCTAGTTAGGAAACTCAACTTGTCTTTGATCTTCATCCTACATTGGTTCCTTGACTTAACTAAATTGACACTTTGGTTTGACTTTAGGTAGTTGGTCCTTCCACCTTGAGTTTATAGAATTGATCATTTTAGGGTCTCACTTAGCCTTCTTGCACCTTTAGAGTCTAGACTAGTATCATCATAGGACATCCCTTATTTTGCATAAGAAAACCCCAAAAACATAGAATAGAGTCATACAGTTTCTAGATATAGTTTTGCATTTCCTGCATATTGAGCTTATCTTACATGGTTGAAACTAGGTCTAAGAGAAGAGAGAGAAAAAACATGTCGAACCCAAGCGAGTTCATCAACCCATTTTCTTCAAGACCTCATAAGACTCTATTAGACAAATTTACCACTAGAAACACACAAGGACATGTTACAACAGAAGACATAGAGGCTGCCGCACAGGACCCTGAGTTTGCCTCTTTTGTAGATGAGTACCTAGCAAATGATCGTCAACGGTTCTTAGGAAAATTGCTAGCTGAAGGTGCTACCTTACCTCCAGGATTTGACATTAGCACCTTACAAACTCAACCTACACAAGGAACAAATACCACGACTGCTAGTACTACTATACCTCAAGTCAGCACGACTATGCCATCTAGCACCTCTACACAGAGTACGACAGTCCATATGTCCCCATTTGGTACACCTACTATGACATCGGGATTTAGTTTCACTACAGGGGCTTCATCATCTATTCCCTTCGGTCCTCTTAGCGGGAGTAAAAGACCTAAAACATCAGCCCATACATCTTATGTCGGTGTCACAAGTGCACAATCAACAACCACACCTACTGCTAGCATTATAGGTACCTTGCCATAGTCGATGGCCATACCTAGTGCTCAGGTCACTAGTACTATACCAAGGATTACACAAACAGGGGGCATTCCCTCCTTCCAATATGGAAATAAAAATCCACCTTTCCAGACTAGCAGTCAAAACCAATTTACATCGGTTCTAAATCAGAACCCCTTTTCACAGATTGGTAGTCAGAATCTGTCTACCCAGATTCCAGGCCAAAACTATTTCACATCGGTTCCGAATCAGAATCCCTTTGTACAGAGTGGTACTCAGAATCCATTTACACAGAATCCAGGACAACATCAATCTATGTCGATTCCAAACCAGAATACATTTACCAACATTCTGAATCCAAATCCACCTCAGATGCCAACGTTCAATCAAAACCCATCATGAGACTTTGGATTTCAGAATACATACATGGATCTGCATAATCCTTCTAGCACATATTTGACTCAAGTTGACGTCCTACAAACACAAATGCAGGCATTACAAATGCAAATGGATAACATGTCAGTGTCAACTAAGAAATCATTTTCACCAAAGGACATATGCCCATTCCCTTTTGATAGATCATTGTACATGACACCTTTCCCTCACGGATATGTCATACCAAATCTTCCTAAGTACAATGGCAAACGCAATCCAGTAGAACATATCAGGGAATTTTCTACCATATGCATTGATGTCGCTTACGACCCCACATACCTTATGAGGCTATTTCCACGAAGTCTTGTAGGGGTTGCACTAGAATGGTTTTTGGGTCTAGATTCTGGCATTAGATCATGGGGAGAGCTAGTCGAGAAATTTGTGGAGCAATTCTCCTTCCACATTGACCATGAGATAAATATAGCCACCTTGTGCCACACAACACAAGACGAAGGTGAAACATTCATTGCTTTCTTCCAACGTTGGAGAACTATTGCAAGTAGGTGTCCTGTCGAGATACCTGAAAAACAAAAGGTTACCATGTTTCAAGAAAACCTTCATCCAAAACTTAGGAGTAACTTAAGGGTACATTGTTGCATATCTTTTTCAGAACTAGTGGAAAAGGGGGTGATAATAGAGAAGGATCTCATTGAAAGGGTGAACTCAAGATGACAACACCCAATCGAAACACGGTCGTACAAAATGCCCCCACCGACAGAAACAGATTCTGGTCTCGCAACAAAAATGTCACCAATGATGGGGTGGTTGATGCTAAAACATTACAAGAAAGACCCCTCCTCACATTACAAGGACCTCATACTTTTGCTAACACGCTTAATGCTGTCAATCAACCTCCCAACATGGTCCAAAACACTCAACGTCCACCACCAAGGAGATTCCAGAAACGTGAGTTCACTCCCTTAGGGGAACCCATTGAGTCAGTGTTCAAACAGCTGTTACAACACAACCTCATACAACTGCAGGAACCAAGACAATACGATCCAGGACAGTTTAAACCAACTTGGTGGGATGACAACGCTTTTTGTGATTATCATAGGACTAAGGGACATAACCTACAAAACTATCGACAACTGAAGAACATCATACAGGATCTTGTTGACAAGAGAATCATTGAAGTTAGTGGACAAAAACAAAAGACATCAAACACTGATCATCAAGTCTTTTCAGACCCACTACATGACCATGGGAAAGGAACTGTCCCCAGTTCGAGTACTAAGACCAATATTTCAGCCAATTATGCAAATATAAAACATGACTATGATAGTGGCAAAATCATTCATTGCCTTCGCGCCGCCAAGGACAACATCAATACCATTACTATCAAGGCTAATCCGGAATGTGCGGTCAATACTCGTTGTAATAAGTTTGTTATCCAAGGCCCTCCATCACAGCAAGCATCACAACCTTCCAAGTTACAATATAACCTACTTGACCAGTTGGGGAAGACCCCAGCCCAAATTTCAATCTTGGAATTGTTGCGTATCTCCCCCCAGCATCGGTCTATCCTCGATAAGGCTTTATAGAACACCACGGTCCCTAATGACCTTAATGTCAATCGTTTCCAAGAGATGGTGGGCTACTTGACCAATAATCATCATGCCACGTTTTCTGAACAAGACTATGCCACAGATAAGATGAACCACAATGACCCTTTACATCTAGAAGTCCTTGTTGATGACACCAAAGTTAGACGAGTTTTGGTAGACGGAGGAGCAGGGTTGAATCTATGCACTTTAAAACTAATTAAGGCATTAGGTATTTTAGAAGCATGCGTAGACACCACCAAGAGTATTGTCATTAAGGCTTATGATGATGAAGAAATAAAATCAAAGGGGGTGGTAACACTTCCTATCAGAATTGGTCCTGCGATAATGGAGACAAAGTTCCAGGTCTTGGATCTCACCCTCCCTTATAAACTTTTGCTAGGTAGACCATGGATTCATGCCATGAAGGCAGTCCCTTCCACATATCATCAGTGCCTTAAATTCCCTTACAATGGCACCGAAATAACTATCGATGGTGATCTTGATCCTTTTCAGTATTGCACTAACCTAAAGGACATCCCTCAATGTCAAGTTCCAGTCAACCAAGAGGCCTCATCGTCTAATCCATCTTCTTATGTTGACCCATCCACGCTCACTCGAACATCTATTGCACCTTCACTTCCCACTACTCCTAGGGTTGAGATCCAAGACAAGGGTTGTGGAGAGTATTATATGAAGACTTCCTATTGTGTTAGCCACTTGGTCCCTCCTAAGTCATATGGTTTGCCTACAATAGGTAGGGGACAGTCTATAATCACTATACATGTTCCCCCCACAACAACTTTCACTAAATGGGGTGAATTGAGCAAAGAGGCTGTAGATACAGAAGATGTTACTTCCTGGCTATATAAGGAAGATAATCAAGAACCCCTTTTACTTGCTCATATTCCTACAAGACTATACGGAAAGGGTTTCAAAATCATGCAAAGCAAAGGATATGATGGACAAAGTGGTTTAAGCTTAAACCAAGATGGCAGAATTGAACCAATATTTGTTTCTCAGTGGCCAAGAGGAGTAGGGCTAGGGTTTCAACTAATTCAGATTGGCGTCCCTAGTACTCCATTACCCTTACTTGAGGAAGTACGTGCTTCAGAAGACATTAAGACATCTCACGAACCAATAGACCAAAATCTTTGTAACTCTCCTGACTCTAATGATTATGAGTGGGATTCCTTATCCTCTACTTCTACCATGGACCTTGACAAGTTATTTGGAGAACTTGACTTGCTGTTAAGTTCCTCACCAAATCCTTTAAATTCCTATCCACCAAAGAAAATGACAAAAGAGGAGTGGTTTAAACACTACTATTGGGAATCACTTGATCCTACCTCTTGGCAACCTGAGCCACCTCTTTCTGATTGTCAAACCTTGGCATTAGGCCCACCTATTTATCCACCTAGACCCAAAACAAAGAGAAAAAAGGACTTGGTGCAAGACTTTTGTGACCACATGAATAATTCAATTTTTACCTTGACTCCATTAGACTTTGATAACTCTGACGATGACATGCCTTTAGTTTATCCCCAACTCATAGATTGGGATCAACAAGATACACCCATTTTAGATACTTTTGAGAACGACGAAGCGATTGCTGAGTTCCTGGGATTACGTGAAGGCATACCTAATGGGGATCATAAAGCTGGTTTTACCATTGACTTGGAAAATAAAGCATATTTTGGGGAATCTGTTCAACCCTCCAGTCGCAAAAATGAGAAAAAGAATAAACAAGATAAAAAGGACGAGTCTCTAGGTGAAAACCGCAAGGCACCTCTAGACCATGAAAAAGTAAAAAGAAAGGACGCATCCGAAGGTGAAAACCTCTCTAAGGTGCCTAAGGATGGAGGTTTGAACATTCTCCCCATTGCACAGGAAAATTCACCCATGCTCATGGAAGAATCGGTAGAAGTCAACATAGGCACAAAAGAGAATCCTCGATTGATTTATTTGGCAGTGTCATTGACAACACAAGAGAAATCGGAGTTCCATGATTTCTTTGAACAGAGACAGATAAATTTTGCTTGGTCATACGCTGACATGCCTGGGTTGGATCCTAAACTTGTTCTACATCACTTGCCTTTACAACGGTGCTAAACCGGTAAAGCGAAGTTGAAAAATGCATCCACAAATTGCTTTATTAGTCGAAGACTCAAAACTCTTAGGCGTTGGTTTCATCCGGACCTATTGACTATCGCAGTTGGATTTCAATCATACGATTCACCGAACCAAGCTGGGGGCATTAATACACTTAGCGATTTTAGAGATATCAACAAAGCTTGTCCTAAGGATGACTTCCCTTTACTAATATGGGCATGATAGTTGACATGGCGGGATATGAGATGTTGGCCCTTATGGATGGATTCTCGAGGATATAACGGTCGAGAATAGCCAGCGAAGATCAACCTAAGGCGGCCTTCACTTGTCCTTAGGGGCGTATTGCTGGAATGTTATGCCCTTCGGACTCAAGAATGCGGGGGAGCAACCTATCAGCGTGCCCAGAGAGCCACTATCTTTCCTTGATTTAGTACACACTTGTATGGAGGAGGACTATGTCGATGACCTTATTGTAAAATCAAAGACAAAGGGGCACAACATTCTGAGGTTTTAGACAAAGGTATTTGAGGAGGCTAGAGGCATTATAATGTGAGACTCAATCCAAAGAAATGTGTGTTTGGAGTCAAGTCAGGAAAACTGTTAGGTTATATCATTTCTAGGCGAGGCATTGAAGTAGATCATGCTAAGGTGAAAGAAATCATGGACATGCCACCACCCAACAATCTCAGTCAACTAAGGACATTACAGGGAATGTTGCAATCTATCAGAAGATTTATAGTGTAGCTAGCAGACAAGACACACCCTTTTCAACATCTACTTAAGAAAGGAGTACCCTTTGCATGGACACCTAGGTGTGAAGAGGCTTTTCAACTGATTAAAGAATATTTACTTACACCACCTGTCTTAATGCCACCTGTTGAAGGAAGTCCGTTGATTCTTTATATCACAGCAACCCATTCATCACTCAGAGCATTGCTTGCACAGAATGACGATGAAGGTCATGAAAGGGTAGTCTATTATATCAGTCGGACTTTGGTTGGTTATGAGCTCAACTATAGTAACATTGAACGTGCCTGTCTTGCAGTAGTATTTGCTACCCAAAAACTGCGACACTACATGCTAAACCATCAAACAATGTTGATTGCTAAAATAGATCCTCTGAAATATCTTCTTAGTAAGGCAGCATTAACAGGACGACTGGCCAAGTGGGTCATGATACTTAGTGAGTATGATATACAGTATGTAGAGAGAAAGGCTATTAAAGGACAGGTCATTGCTGATCAGTTAGCTGATGCACCAATACAGGCAGATCACCCATTAGTGGTAGACTTTCCTGATGAGTTCATATTCACATTTGACACAAACATAACATGGAAACTGTACTTTGATGGCTCACATACAAATCATGGTTCAAGGGCTGGGATATTGTTTATCACACCATAGGGTGATTCCATCCCTAAATCATTCAGGATTGCATTTCCATGCACTAACAACATGGTGGAATATGAAGCTTTAGTGACAGGTTTACGCATGGCAGTCAAGTGGAAAATCAAGAACCTACAGGTATATGGTGATTCTCAACTAGTAATAAGATAGGTAAATGATGATTATGAGACTAAGGATGAAAAGCTTGCTCCGTACAAGCACATGGCTGATAGTTTTAAAGAGTACTTTGACAAAGTCAAGTTTCATCAGATACCTTGTGTTTTAAACAAAGCAGCAGATGCTATGGCTACAATTGCCTCACTCCTTGACATTCCTAACAACGTGCCTAAGTTTGAGTTCTTGGTCGAACAGCTTTTGGTCCCTGCCTATGATATCCTAGATTCTGAAATGGTGTGTGACATTGTTGGTCCTGATTCCCCATGGTACAAAGAAATCTATGATTACCTTCATGCCGAAGTCATCCCCATTGGCCTATCCAATAACCAACGTAGGACATTCCTTTGCAAGTCAGCCAAATATACCATCGTCGGAGACACCCTATATAGACGCACTTTAGATAATACCTTACTGAGATGTCTTGATTCTACTGAAGCACAAGCAACCTTGCGTGGGGTGCATGAGGGTATATGTGGTTCCCATTCTAGCGGTCCTACCTTAGCTAAAAAGATTATGCGACTGGGTTATTATTGGCCTACTATGGAAAAAGACTCATATGTCTTTGTAACAAAATGTCGCCAATGCCAAGTTCATGGAGATTTGATACATGCCCCAGCATAGGAGCTCCGTCCTATCACGTCACCATGGCCTTTTGCCCAATGGGGACTCGACCTCATAGGTAAGATCCACCCCACCTCATCTAATGGACACAAGTTCATTATCACTGCCACTGAGTACTTTACGAAGTGGATTGAAGCCATTCCTATGACATACATTACCGGCACACAAATTTCTAGATTTATCTTAAACTATATCATCTGTCGGTATGGTGTCCCTCAATCTATAATCACTGACAATGGCCACCCATTTAAGAACCAAGAAGTCCGTCACTTGTGTGATCAATTTCATATTCAACATCACTTCTCTACTCCATACTACCCACAAGGTAACAGCCAAGCGGAGGCGTCTAACAAGACCATCATTAGAATCCTCAAGAAGACTGTCAATGATGCTGGTCGTGACTGGCATTTACAGCTCAACCCTGCCTTATGGGCTTATCGTACAAGTATCCGTACTCCCACTGGTGCTACCCCATACTCACTTGTCTTTGGATCTGAAGCCATTTTGCCTATTGAGGTCGAGATTCCATCCCTAAGGGTATCACTGAAGGGCCACATTGACGATGAAGAGTACCAAGTGTCGAGACTCCATGAGTTAGAATTCCTGGACGAGCGTAGACAGAAGGCACTGGACCATCTCCAAGCATATCAGAACCGCCTTCGTCGTAGCTATAACAGGAGGGTTTTAAATAGAAATTTTGACATTGGTGACCTGGTTTTAATGGAGAACCCAAAGAATCAAGCAGAAAGAGATAAACCAGGAAAGTTTGAACCTAATTGGTTGGGACCTTATGTTGTTACAGAAGCTTTTGGATCAGGAGCGTATCAACTCTCTACTCCTGAAGGTGAACCATTGTCCTCACCAATCAATAGTATGCATCTGAAGAAGTTCTACGCATAGCTTCTGGGAGCCTTTGTCTTATTTAGCAAAAATACAAAAAAATCAGAAAATAAAAAAATCGTTATCAAGGGGAAAACCTGGTAAACAGGCGTCTTGGTAACACCAAAAAAATTAGTTAATATGGAAAATAGTAAAGATAAATCAATCATCCAATGGTGAAAACCACTTCGGTGGCGCTTTGGATAGGTACCATGGTGAAAACCTGGCAAACAAGCGCCATGTGTACTCAACCTTGCTCCTTTGTCTACTATTATTCTAATCTATCTTGTACATACACCACTTACCTGTACATAGTCTCTACCCTGTACATAGTCCTTATCCCTGTACATAGTCCTTATCCCTGTACATACTGACTATCCCTATACATATCCCTTATTTTTCATGTCCATCATTTGTATATACCATTCATAATAAGTGGTAGTCTTTCCCATAACTTGGAACGATTGACATCGAGTGTATTTCATATCCTCCATTTTACCCTAGTCATAGTCAGTTGGTCTTATACTCGACTGGGGGCAAACACTTGACGTGCGTCATATTGGTTCTTACATTGGTTGTGTTGAATACGTAAAACCATGGTAAATCTGAAAACATCGCAAAATGACCTGAGAAAACACAAAAACATCATAAAACTTCAAAAAGACAAAAAAAACAAAACATTTCAAAAATCCAAAAACAGAGTCAGAGTCAGTCGCACGTGTCAGTCTTTCTTGGTTGTCGAACTACGTTGCCTCTACGACTGGACGTAGGCAAGGCCATCTGCCGATGTTCCCCCGAGGCATTAGGTCAATCCGTTTAGGTTTGTCTATACAAATTCATGCGTCAATCCATATGTCTATATGACAAGGTCATTGGTAGTGTCGAACTACGAGGTCTCTGCGTGTACAACGTAGGCAAGGCCATCACACGATGAGCCCCCGAGGCCGCACTAGGTCAGTCCATTAGGGTTTGTCACATTCACTTTCACACACATCTTTTATTTGTAGTCAGTCTTGTCGGTCACAGTCAAGTCAAACTACGAGGTCTCTGCGTGTACAACGTAGGCAAGGCACATCACACGATGAGCCCCCGAGGCCACACTAGGTCAGTCCTTTAGGGTTTGTCGTCACACACAGTCAATTGTCTGTATATCATATCAAGTCATGCATCAATCTGGTGAACAAGTCAGCAATGTATCTGAGTCATATCAAACAACTTGCCAAACAAAACAATTCAAATAGATCAACCAACCGTCTGCTACAGGATGTGTCCTTCTTGGAAACAGATGTTATCAAAACAACCAAACTATGTCTTATACAGGATGAGTTCTTCCTGTGTAATCAACAAGGTCAAACAATCAAACATAGCCTTACACAGGTTATCACATCAATGACATCTGACTCAAATGTCTTATACGATACATGTCTTTCTGAAACCAAGCTTTGTCATGCCTTATACAGATAGTCATAACATCGAAACCAGACTCATAGTCTTATCCGGTATGTGTATCTCCTGCAATCAGGCTCTATCAATCAAACAAATCAAACAAACAAATCATGTTTTGGCAAATTTTTCATTGGCTTATTGACTTTATTGGCTTATTTATCTTATCATTTATCTTGAAATTGATGACTAGGATTCATGTTACTAGCTTTCTCAATGATGTCCCATGAAGGATTTAGAGAAGCAACGATGTATCGGAATTCTATTTTCTTTGACTGCTGTCTATCAACTGTCTTTTAAATTTTATTTTGAGTCATGTTACTAGTTTCCTCAAGGATGTCCCATGAAGGATTTAGAGGAGCAATGACGTCTCATGACCTGTCTTTTCTTTTGTTTGATGTCTGTGGTTTGTCTCGACAAAAAGATTGGGGCAACTTGTGTCCTTAGTATGAGTTAGTGACAATCCTTGTCTGCGACTGTCTGTTTTTAGCAAGTGGATGACCTTGCACACCTTGATTTATGTCATATCCTGGTGTTTGTCTCCATTTGTATTAGTCCCGCCCAATGATGATAAAGTGCAATACCTTTTGTGATACAGTAAAATATCGAAGATTCCTAACACTAACATTTATCTTCTGTCTTTTCATTCTTTGTCGATCTTCCATTCCGCATTAACAATTCTTCTTTCTTGCATTATGATGGAGTCCTGTGACACAAAATGGTATACATCATCCTGCATCAACATACATGTTAGAAACATACATATATGTAGGCATATGTCACATTTAGATTATCATGGCATAATAGACAATAATCATCATTTAACATTGCATATCATAAGTAATAACCTATAAATACATACATCATATTACATTTTTATAGCATCACATGTCATTATACATATAGCATCACATTGCATCTCATAATCATATAGAATCATATGTCATATAGAATCAAATTTATCGCATTAGTTGCATAAACAACATAAAGTACATACAACCATCCATCACATAGGCATATCATATAAACATCACATGTATAAATCAAGACTGCATAATCAATAAATAGACAATGCATATCATAAGAATCGCTGCCAAAATCATATATACATATCGCTCATCTGTGTCACATCACAATGTCATAATGTATCATAAATACATGGAAGCCCGTAGGCTATCGGATCAAAATACAATGTCTCAAATGGACCTCAAAACTGTATCTCTATCCTGAACTACCACTGCCATCATGTCGGGAGTGTGTAGGAGACTGATGCTGGGAACCTGTTGATCTCGGAGCTATGGGAGGTCTATCATATGGCCCTGCTCTACGTGGCTGATCCACTCCCTCTGTGCTCACTGTCCGTGTGTGGGTCCTGGTCTGGGACCTGCTGCTCTGTGCTGCTAAAAAACTGGGAGCTCGTCTCTCTATGGGAACCTCTACCTCATACAGGTCTCAGTAGTATCTCTCCCTCTCGCCGGCTCTAACCAACTCTCTGGAAAATGCTGCTAATGGTATTGTACATAATGACCTGAGCTCTATGAATCTCTGCTCAGTCTCCTGCCGCCGGGCTACAGCCTGATCTCTCTCCATCAAGGGTCTGTCTCTCTCTACCCTATAGGCATCTCTCTCTGCCATCAACACCCTCATCTGCTCCTCCAAGGAGGCAACCTGGGCTCGTAATATATCAGTGTCAGGCACCTCTGCCTCTGTCTCATCCTGGCAGACCTTGTCTCGCCCATCCTCCTCCTCGTCCATCTCCTCTAGGATCTGATCCCTGATCTCTCTCTCGTGATCATCCTCCTCCTCATCATCCTCCTGGTAGGCACCTAGCAATCCAAGGGCATCAATCTTTGCCTCCTCTCCCACTGCCTCCTCTGCAACTACCTCCTCGACACCTGCCTCTGCCTCTGCTGGGATGTCAGGGATGTCTGGGATAACTTCCTCAGCCGGCTGCTCCTCCTCGCCACCTCTGGCCACATCTAGCATGGCCACATCCTCCTATCCTCCCCTCTCCTCTCAGATCAGTGACAAGGCTGCTCCTCGTCCTCGTCAACCACGCCTCCCTCTCCTACCTCCACGTCGGCCACCTCTACCATCATCCCCACCATCCCCTGGGCCTCCTCTACCTCCTCGACCACCTCCTCTGCCCCGTCTGCCTCTGGGACCTCTAACACGCCGCTCTACTGGTGCTGGCTGCCCTGGATCTATCAAAGGAGTCAGCCTGTGTAATGCCCACCACTAATCATAAGCTGGAGTCATCCCTGGATCTGCTGGTCCACCCCTCCATCCCCATGCCTGTGCCTGTAATCCATCAATATCTGCCTCTGTCATGGCAACTGGAATCTCTGGCCCCCACAACAGGACCTCTTGTGAGGACCGAGCAAACTCTGCTCTCCCTCGAGGTACATCCTGTACCTCTCCATACTGTCTCAAGACCCGGTTCGGCAACTGCCGCTCTATGATGTGCATATGGGACACTGTCCGTCCCACTAAATACTATGTCTGTCGACAAAATGGCAAATGCTCGCCCTCATCTGACCACACCTCATAGCCTAGGTACGGTCTCCATGTAAACTCCTGCATCAGGTCTATAGCATGTCTATAATAGCCCGTGTCTCCAATGTGGTGCTGTGTGGTGGCTCCTGCATACCGAAAGGCATATGGCACTCCACGAGCTAGATCTACTGTCACCGGTGGTCTAAAGATAGCAATATGCTCCCACGCCCATACCATCAGGAGCGTGGTGCCGCAGCTCATCGACTGTGCCTCTCTATAGGCAATGTCATGAAGGTGGAAGTATAGCATCCCCAGCACACACGAACCCCAAGCATATACAACTCGGCGCTCTAGCATGCCCACTAGCATCTCACCCCATCCCACAAGGAATCCATGTCCTCGGCGGTCCGGTAGTACTATACCGCCTATCAAGGTTGCCACTAGACAGTCTAACTGTCTATACCTCTGGGCCAACACCCGCCATCTGATCTCATAGTCGTCCACCCCTAGCTGTCTAACGTCAGCGTGGGGGTAGTATCTGCACATCTCAGCTATACCCCTCTGGGTATCATAGACTACCCGTGTGCCTCTAATAGGCAGTCTCAGAATCCTATACACGTCCTCCAAAGTCACTGTAGCCTCTCTAGTCGGAAGATGGAACGACGATGTCTCCGAGTGCCACCACTCACATAGTGCTGTCAGCAAACCCCGATTTGCCCTAATCTGGGGCATATCGGTCACGTGCAACAAACCCAAATGCCATAAAGTCCATCGCTCGGCCGGCCGTAAGCTGTCTCTGAATCGAAACGTCGTGGGTCTTGACTCACATGTGTAGATAGGGTCAAGAAAAACCTGCAACAACATGCCTCATGTTAGCCTGAATCATCTACCCTAGTGGAAAATGAATGTTTTGACATAAAATGCAAATGCGTCGTTATTTTGCAAATGCGTCATTTTTTAAACACATGCATCGCTTTTATACAAATGCGGTCCACAAATTACAAGTGCGTCATTATTAATCAAATGCGGTTAATTATTATCAAATACGTGCTAAAATCAACATTTGCGTTGCATAATCTCAAATGCGTATCAAAAGAAGCAAATGCGGATAAAAATATGCATATGCGTTTCAAACAACCACATGCATTTCAAAAGAAACAAATGCATCTAATAAAATGCACATGCGTAGCAAAATTTCAAATGCGCATCACAAATATCAAATGCGTTACAAAATAAACACATGCAGTTCTTTTCTATACTAAGCCTAAACGGTCGGCGTTAAAATGCACATGCGGCTTTTCGCAAACAAATGCATCGTTCGCGCATACAGATGCGGTGCAAATTAAAATGTGACGCACAACTAAAAATGCAATAAATACCTTAAAATGCACAAAACTTAAAATTTTTCAAAAGACAAGTTTTAGGTCCATACCGGGGGGTCCGCGCCGGCTGGTCTCTGGAACGTCCTGATCCTGTAGGCACGATGATGGGTGGCTGGAACTGGAGACATCCTCGCTAAAAGTCAGAGCAAAATTTTGAAATCTCTAAGCTAGGTGGGTGCAAATGAATAGTTTTTCACCCCAATTCCAATATATACCTAGGGCTTAGGTGGCATTTTCTTCCTACTGGCCGTGTAAACTTTCATTTTCTATCATCCCGTACCCATCCCTCCCATTTCCAAACCCAATTCCGTCAACTGCATTGCATTTCTGCCTATCTACTGGACTAATCGGGCACATTTCCAAATTTTTCTGAACATTTCAAAAATTTGTCAATTTTCCCGAGGGGGCATACCTTCACCTGTTCTAATCCGGAGCTTGACTGGGGCATATTTTAATTGATTTTCTTTGACACAACGCCTAAACGACATTGTATCAAAGAGGGGCAAATGTAGACACCGAAATTTGGTTATTAGCCTGCAACTTCTATATTCTTCATAATTCGTATTCTTCATGGTCATGATTAAATAATGTCAATTATTTAATTATTCATTTTAACATTAATTCTTCTATTAATTAAATAATCTTAATTATTTAATTATTCATCTTAACATTAATTTATCTATTAATTAAATAATCTCAATTATTTAATTAATTCACTTCTCTTTATTCTATCTAATTAATTAAATAAACACTTTTTATTTAATTATGTTACTAATTAACCTTCTTTTGATTAAATTAAATAAATCATTATTTAATTTACTCTTTATCATATTTCAACTATAATTAAATAAATTCCTTATTTAATTATTCATTTAAATCGCTTCATCATTTAATTAAATAAATCTTATTTATTTAATTATTCTTCGAATATCGAGTCTTGAATTAAATGAATTATTTAATTCATTAAGTCTATTTTAACACATTCTTCTATATTTTAGATAATTATGTGAGTTATCTAAGTATTCACTTTTACTCAACTTGACATCTATTTTAATCGTTCAGTTAACTATTGATTTAATGTCTGAGTGGCGTCTTCGAGTAATCTCTTCGTCTAATCATGCAATCCTCTAGTTCTAACTCATTTGCGTGTACATGCATATTAATTAAATATTCTTATTTAATTAATTAAATGTTGTGCGTGCATTCGAACAGAGAGTCGTTATAATCAATCTTCATCTTTGTCATGCAAATATATTTCTTATGTTTTTGAATGCCGAACTGAAGATTAAATCATTCATTTAATCTTTAATTCTATTTTCTAATTCGAATCACTCATGTCACTTCTATCAGTTATCTAATTGCATGTCTAATCTGTCAATCTCAACCATCCGTTGATCTTTCAATCTTGGCCTATCGTTCGAATAATCAATTTTCTATAAATTGATTTGTCATTCTTCATTCCAATCTCTCTCGAAATCTCTCTCACGAATTTGATAACTTTTGAGAGCACTTTTGTCTTGAATCTTCGATATTTTGCTAATCACTATCTTAGGCTATACTTGCATGAATTACTTGAAAATATGAGGGCAATTATACCATACAAGCAAAATGGAGAAGGGCAATCGAGATAATTCATGGAAATACGTTTGAAAATTGGTGAGATTGTTCTAGTTTTAATTACGTTTTTACTTTCCCATGTTCTTTGTTGCTTAACGTATGAATTTGCATGTTAGATTTTAGTATTGTACGCGTGTGTGCTTCTAATCTTGATTCTGGTGTAAAGCTTTTATTTGGCGTTACAGGTTGTCTGGTGCGGGAGCCCTTAACCTTCTTGCCACTAGACCCTAGGGTTTGTACATATCCTTTTTTAGAGCTATCAGGAGGGGTTTCAGACTTGGAATCCTTAGTGTGTTCATTACCCTCTTCTAGATTTATATGACCAGATTCCTCTTCCTCTGAATTGTCAGAAGATTTTCTACATTATGTGAGTCCTCTTCTGTAGAATGCTTTGAAGTATTAAGGGGGTCATTTTCCATAGAATTTTTAGGGGTTTCATCTACAACAAATGTGTCCCAGTCCCTAGGAGGTGAGAACTTCTTCAATTCTTTCACAATCAATAATTTGACAAGCCCATGATGGGCCAATGAATTTCTACTACCCCTTTGAACTGATTTTTGCATTTGCATTATGGAAGAATACAAAAAGAAAGGAAAATTTACAAGCACACCCAATCTAAGATGCTTCATAAGCCGAAATTGCTTGGCATATACATATACATACCTCCCTTCACGAGTTAAGTATTGAATGAAAAACTTCACCACATCATTCTAGGGAACTGGAAGCGAAGCCAACTTTGTGCCATGCCAAAAAACTACTTTGACCGACTCCCCACACTTCAGGAACTTTTTAAGGAGGGATTTAAGATCTTTTTCCCAGGCTGAATTATTAGAAAATAATTTTCCCTTGATAATGGCAATCCTATAACATCTGCTATGTTTTCAATTGAAACGAGAATTTCCAAACCATGGACGTACACCCATTGAGTGTTGCATGTCATTGTTAATTCACGAGCCAAATTCTCATCATATCCCCTCAGTATTTTAAAGTATGCATGCCATCTTGCTTGATTGAATATCTTGTATGCCTTAGAAATTGTTGGAGCCCTCAGGTCATCCATTGTTGTTGGCTCAAAATGGTGCCTGCGTTCTCCTGCCATATTTTTACCAGGAGGTGCAATTTGAACAATATACAGTTTGAACCCGGTATAGTGTATGGAAAAAATATGTTAACAGAAACAACCATCGCCATGGATAGGACAAACTTAATTGGTAGTGAAATTTAGAAAGTGGGTTATGGTATATGGGGAAGGAATGGTAGTTTCAGAATACTACTATTACAGGTAAATAATAATAATTACTGGTGAGATTAAGAGGGAATGAATGAGTAATAATAGGTATGGAAGATTACACCACACCAAAAATAATAGGGTTTAGATATGATGGGACAGGTTTTCAAATGGGACATATGAGACACGGCGAGTGATGTGACACCCCCTAGCTTAGCAGGTTACCCATCCTCGAGTGACATCACAATCATTAAATGAACTGACAATATTAAATAAAATAAAAAGGAAAGAATAAAACTCATGAAATATAGTTACTGATGATCGTTGATGGGAGGAAGTGGTGACATGGTGGTGTACATGGTGAAACTGATGCTGATGTGAATGCCAACCCAGTAGCAATGATAGGACGAGAAGAGAGCAGCACATGAGGTATGGTTGTGAAAAATACAAAACCAAAGTGGATCAGCCAGCTAGCAAGCTCCCCATGGAAAAGAAAACACAATAAAATTGTAGTAAAAAAAGTGTGGCGATTGACAAGGCAGTGCTAAAATGACCAAAGTACTAGAAACATGGAGAAATGGAAAGGAGGGAGTGACATGGAAAGTAGGAAAGAACAATGAATGAGAAGTATGGTGATGGGTCCACTAACCATGATCCAATAAAATTCCAACCAGTGGAGGCACCTAGCAAGAAAAAAATAGGAACCATGGTGCATGTGAAAGGCAGGAAAGCATGCCACTGGGAGATAGGAAAGTAGAGATCATGGTGATGAATAGGAGGTCCAAAAAGAGACCCCGAAAAAATGTAGTAAGGGACCCAAGCACCTGCAGCTCAAAGTAGAAGAGTTCCTGGCATGAAGGTGACAGGAAGGCAGGGTCCCAACTTGCGACAAGATTGATTGATTTATTTATTTATATTTATTTTTATTCATGACGATAAACTGTTAGTTACCCGGTTTTCAATCTACCACCGCTTAGTGGCACCGAAGAATTAGTTTTCACCACTAAGGTTATTCAATGGTTAATGCTCGTTGGAGATTGGTTTTTGAACATTAACTAGCCAACAATGCCCAAAAGGGTTTTCATTGTTGGATCTTTTATAGCTTTATATATATATATATATATATATATATATATATATATATATATATATATATATATCGGTAAGACACATCAATTTCTGAGGAGGATGAAAGGAACAATAGTAAGTTTGTTCACCATATCACAAAAGAAGGTCTCCTTTGAAAAAGGCCATTTGTAGAGTTTCAGACAGTGGCCATTAAGAAGAAGAGTCGTGCATTCAAAATCCATAATATGCAGTCAAACAACACCATTATTGTACACAATTTGAATTTCATAGGGACCAATCCAGTGGGTGTGGAACTTCCCCTTGAAATCCTGGAACCGTGAGTCATAGATAAATTCCCATTCTCTTGGTTGGAATGTCTATGACTGAATGAAGTGGTAAGGCCATTGCGTTCTTTGCTTCTGTAACATCTCTGTATAGAAAAGAGCCTCTTGACGCATTTCATCAAGTGAATGGAGTTGAGAAAGTCTCTCCTTCCATGCTTCACTGAGTTTCATCTCAATCTCAAGGGTAGTGCATAGAGTCTTCACTTCAAATTCAATTGGCAAGACAACCCTCTTGCCATAAACAAGCTCATATGGTGTCATCCTTGTGGTTGTCTTCTAGGTTGTGCGATAGGCCCAAACTACTTCAAGAAGTCTTTCTACCTAGTCTTTATTGTGCAATGCCACTATCTTTGTAAGAATATTATCCAGTTCTTGGTTGGTTACTTCCACCTGTCCATTGGCTTGTGGATGGTATGGGGAAGACTTTTGATGCTTAATTTCATATTGTCGTACCAATGCTACAATAAAGTTTAAGGTGAACTGTGCTTGGTCTGTGACAATTTTGCAAGGCACACCATACCTGGTAAAAATCTCAGAATACAAGAAGTTAGAAACCTTAGTATCCCTAGCTTGCTTTAAGGCTACCACCTCTACCCATTTATTGAAATAATCTATACAAACTAAGATATATTCTTTATTCTAAGAGGAAGGATGAATGGGCCCTACAAAATCTAACCCCCACTTTTCAAATGGTTCTATAGATAAATGAGGATGTAAAGGAATTTCACCAGAGTGGGTAGGCCACCCCATATGTTGGAATTTTTCACAATGTTGAACATAGCGCTTACTGTCCTTGTGTAGTGTAGGCCAATAATAACTAGCGGTAAGAATCTTCTGGGCAGTTCTATGGGAAGGAAAATGTCCTCCACAAGGTTCTGTATGGCATGCGCACAGAATGTCAAAGACATCTTCTTTAGGCACACACCAATGCATGATATTATTAAGGCCTTGGTGGAAGAGCATCCCATTAATCCATGTGTAATCACCACTGAGTCCTACCAACTTTTTTTATTCCCTTGGAGAGAAATGAGGTGGGAAGTTGCAAGTAACCAAGTAGTTTTCTATGTCAGCGTACCATGGGATTTTTTTTAGAAACCAAGATCTAAAATGCAAACCAGAAAAGCCTTCCATAGAAGAGAAAAATGGAAAAAGCAGAGCTATTGCAAAAAGATGTGCAACATAATATTATTCAGGAATTCTTAATTACAAGATATGATTTTCTTTATAAAAGAAAAGATGAATAACCCTAATCTTATCTTGAGCAACAAGATAGCTCAACAAGATAAGGATGACAACTAATTAACCTAGGAATTAAATAATTACCTAAGTAAAGTTATGCAAGTGTAATTAAATATTAATTACACTAACACCCCCCCATAAGTGCAACTTAGGGAGACTAACAAAGCATGCACCTAAAAACTAAGATGAATGTAAGAAAGCATGAATGGGTCCCGATAGCAAGGCCTGATTAGGTACCCAAGTACAAATGCAATAATGAGGTAGAGAAGGAAAACCTAGTGGGACAACACCCCCCTACAATGAGATGACTACTGCAAAGAAGCACTGGAAGAACACTGTGGAGTAACACTTGAACCACAATCTGAGAAGCAAGGAAAGATATTTTTGTCTCCAAGAAACCAAAAACAGAATCATAATGATGCGACAATAGACCTGATGCCACAGAACACTGGAAAACTCACAAACTGGAACAACCTTGGAATCTATGAAGCAACAGTAGATGAGATAATGACATAATCTAGAAACTGTGTATCTCGATGCCGATGCCAAACTGAGACTAAAACTCTTTCATGGGAAGGAGTACCATAAATACCCTATAACATTAACCATAAAAACATGGCCCTCAAATTGAGAAGGATCTGAAACAATGTGGATCAATAACCATAAGCTCTCAATCTAAAGTGTGAACCGATGTGAATTTGATATGTGTCAAGCTAAGACAAGATGTGGCCAAAAGAAACTAGGAAACTAGATATAACCCATGTGATTTTCCATAAAAAAAAGATGGAGATCAAAGTGCATGCACACTCTAATCAGATTATTATGTAAGAAACCCCCCAAATGGAACTTTATCTCAGTTTATTTATTACAATAACCCAATGATTGTAAAAGGAGAGCATGATAAATATGCATAAATAAAAAATAGAAATTGATGTCAGATCTGTGTAGAGGACAGAATCAGCTTTTCGATGCCATGTGAATGACTAAAAAAGGATCATCGAGTCAAAAGATATGCCCTTTGAAGCGAAATCTGAACATTTGACTTCAATAGAAAATAATCCCATCAAACAACAAAATTTCTAAGAACAAACTACACCATCAGAAAATTGGGCTTGCCAGCTTTCCAGCGATATCTTGTTTCAAAAAATTCGCCTCTGGGATCAAAATTTATGATGAAATGAAAAAATGGCTATATGGGGGAAAATCAAGGTACTCAAAGGCTTTATAAATGGGGGAAAATTTTCGGCTCCTTTTGCTCTAGCCCCTGGTCCTCCATATGACCAGGGGTTAAGAAAAAGAAAAAGAAAAAAATCTCGCCACCAGGCGGCTGGCGGGCGAGCGGAATAAAGGAGGCACCTTCGATGGCGCTAGCACAAGGAGCGAAGTCCCCCAAAGGCTCATGTGACCAGGGGTTGATGAAAAGGCATGGAAGCAGGCCCAACCACTGATGGAGCCAACGGGAGCCGAAAGGGAAGAACTCGGCGGGAGGTGGGAGATCAGTCGACGGTGATGGGAGTGAGCCAGCAGGAGGTTTGGTGGAGAGCCTAGTGAAAATCAGTGGTGCCTGAGGGTCGGTCAAGGCCAACAACTTTATAGTTGTATAATCGCTTGGTACAATGGTACTAGGAGACTTAAATGGCTCTGCAAAAATTTAAAGAAAAAAACAAACCTTCCAAAAAAAATTCCACCGCGAATTTGAATATGCCCATAAAACTTTAATAGTCCAAAAATATGAGTAAGGCCCAATGAAATAAATAAATTTTGTAGAACATATTTTTTTTGAAATTTTTTTCTACAAAAACAAATCGTACCCTGTACCTAGCGGGTTGTACGACCTGATGGGTAAATTTGTTTTGCCTCACAAACAACTAACACCTAATATAGGTGAGTTATATGTCATTTTTCGTCTCTTAGATGTTCTCGATTTGATGGTGAGGTCTGATTTGCTTGAAAATGCACTAGAAGCTTCGCAACTCCCAGATCTGGAAAATCTTCAAACCCTCATAACTCTGGCATAAAATGTTGGATTTAGGCAAAACAAAAGTCAATCTTGACTTTTTTGATAGCCCTAGACTTGAAAATGAGCTCAGATTTCCTCCAACATGTACCAAAAGTAACCATGCAAGAGTACCCAAATAGAGAGACAATCTCAAGGTATGAAACCCTCAAGGAATCCCAAATGACTCTGCACTAATTTTCTCAAAAATATGAGAAGGGGCTACAAATCAAGGCTCTGATACCATGTTAGAAACCAAGATTTGAAATGAAAACTAGAAAATCCTTCCATAGAAGAGAAAAATAGAAAATAAGATGATGTGCTACTGAAATGAAGTACAAATATTCAAGTTTCACCTTTCCAACTGCCAAAACATCCAAGTAATCTCCAAAACACCCACCAGGACAAATATGGAATAATGATAAACCTGGGATAGATACAGAAAAAAATGCATAGAGAGCAAAGTAGAGCTCCTCAATACCTTTCCAAAACCACAAAGATAGCGAAAATCGGAGATCATGGCAAAAAGTTATGAGCTTAGAAGCCATAAAAAACATCTGAGTTCAAACAGAAATAAATGTAGCTAAACAGAAAAAAAAACTAAAAAATAAACTACACCACTAGAAAGTGCTAAGAACCAACTTTCCGGCGATATCTCGTTTGCCCGATTTCGATACCATATGCCCAAGTTATGGCCAAAAGAAAAAAACTACTCCTTGAAGGAAAACTGGGGTTAGGAGGGGGCAAAGAGGGCCATATGGCCGATGATGTCATGCTGACGTTAGTACTTCAGGGGAAAAAATTTGTGGTTGCCGGTAAACTGCAAACTCGTTGGAATATTCCATTGCAATCCACCGAAATATGTTGTTTGCCACCAGGGGAGGTTGCGGGCCCTTGGTCATACATATGACCTTCGGCTGGTGCTAAGAGGCTATTGAGGGCTAGCTGTGGCCCTCGGTCACCAATGTCACCATGACCCTATGCAATAGGCCCGCGAGGGCTGGAAAACCAACTGACAGCAAACCAGTGGGGATCTCTGGTGGTGGCGGTGGATCTCTTCTGAACTGGGAGCACTTGCGGCAAAATTAAAAAAAATGTTTTTTAAATTTTTTTCTCGATTTTCATGCCTCAGGGAGCATGCTAGGGAGGACGTACAGCCCCCAAGGCAAAAAAAAATTCCTCAAAAATAACTTTCACCAAAATCGACAAAACGAAAGGCAATCTTAGGGTTATGCATCTTTTCTTTTATAAAGAAAATCATATCTTGTAATTAAGAATTCCTAAATAATTAATATTTGTAGATCTTTTGCAAAGCTCTGCTTTTTTTATTTTCTCTTCTATGGAAGGCTTTTCTGGTTTGCATTTCAGATCTTGGTTTCTAACATGGTATCAGACCCTTGATTTGCAACCCTTTCTTAGATTTTTTGAAAAAATCATTGCAGAGTTCGTTCGAGATTCTTCGAGGGTATCATGCCTTGAGTTTAGTTATGACACATTTTGGATTAGATCGGGCTTCACCATTGGATTCAGAGCGCTGGAAAAAGTCAGGATTGGCTTTTGTTTTGCAGATTTTGGTCATTGTTTGCCAGATCTGTGAGGGTTTTAGGCTGGGAGATTTTTTGCAAGATCTGGGGGTAGCCAAATTTTTGGAGTAGTTTTGGGCCAAACAGACGTCACCATCATGATTAGAGCATCCAAAAACCTCAAAAACGCCTTTCGTTTTGTCGATTTTGGTGAAGTTGGTCCGAAAGGCAAAAACAATTTCCCTGGGGGGCTGTACGACCTCCCCAACATGCTCCTCGAGGCACGAAGATCGAAAAAATTTGAAAAAAACATGTTTTTGATTTTTGTGTCGGCGCTCACAGTTTTGAAGAATCTTGCCACCCGACAACCACTGGGCAGCTGCCAACCCACCACTGCCGCCGCTCTCCTCCGCCCATTCTGCGCAACCCTCGTGGGCTTAAAGTCTAAGCCTATGATCCTTTTGAGGACCAAGCTCTCCGCCCAGCCCCCGTGGGCTCTCTCTAGCTAGGTCGCAGTCATATGTATGAATAGGAGCCTCGAAACCAAGTGCCCGACCACAACGAATATTCTCTGGGGATTCTAGTGACAAGTTTTGGAATATTCCGGCGAGCTTCAAAATATACTGGCACCAAACTTTTTTTTCGGTAGGGGGGATTTTTTTGCCTTGACGGCCTCCAGGCCGTCAAATTTTTTTCTATGAAGTGCTTATGTCAGCATTACGTCATCGGTCATACATACCTCTTTGTCCCCTCTTAGCCCTGATTTTCCCTAAAGGAGCACTTTTTTTTCTTTTTGGCATAACTTGGGCATACGGTATCGAAATCGAGCCAACGAGATATCGCTAGAATGTTGGTTCTGAGAAATTTCTAGTGGTGCAAGTTATTTTTCATTATTTTTTTGTTTATCTACATTTATTTCTGTTTGAATTCAGATGTTCATTTTTGGATTTCGAGCTCATAAACTTTTTCCACGATCTCCAATTTTTGCCATCTTTGCTGTGTTGGAAAGGTATTGATGAGCTCTATTTTTCTGTCCATGCACTTTTTTTTGTATCTATCCCAAGTTTATTGTTATTCCAAATTTGTCCCGATGGGTGTTTTGGAGATTACTTGGATGCTTTGGCAATTGGAAAGGTGAAACTTGAATATTTGTACTTCATTTCAGTATGACATCATCATATTTTTTGTTTATGCATGTTTTGCATTCTCTCCTTTTACAATCATTGGGTTATTGTAACAAATGAACTGAGATAAAGTTCCATTAGGGGGGTTTCTTGCATAATAATCTAATTAGAGTGTGCATGCACTTTGATCTCCATATTTTTTTGATGGCAACTCACATGGGTTCTATCTAGTTTCCCAGTTCCTTTTGGCCACATCTTGTATTAGCTTGACACATATCAGATTCACATCAATTCACACTTTAGGTTGAGAGCTTATGGTTATTGATCTACATTGGTTCAGATCCTTCTCAGTTTGAGGGCCATGTTTTTATGGTTAATGTTCTAGAGTCTTTATGGTACTCCTTCCCATGGAAGAGTTTTAGTCTCAGTTTGGCATCAGCATCGAGATACACAGTTTCTAGATTCTGTCATCATCTCATCTATTGTTGCTTCATAGATTCCAGGGTTGTTCCAGTTTGTGAGTTTTCCAGTGTTATGTGGCATCAGGTCTGTTGTAACAGCATTATGATTCCATTTTTGGTTTCTTGTAGACATAAGTATCTTTCCTTGCTAGTCAGATTGCAGTTCCAGTGTTACTCCACAGTGTTCTTCCAATGCTTCTTTGCAGCAGTCATCTCATTGTAGGGGGGTTTTGTCCCACTGGGTTTTCCTTCTCTACCTCATTATTGCATTTGTATTTGGGTACCTAATCAAGACTTGTTGTTGGGACCCATTCATGCTTTCTTGCATTCATCTTAGTTTTAGGTGCATACATTTTTAGTCTCCCTAAGTTGCACTTATGGGGGGGTGTTAGTGTAATTAATATTTAATTACACTTGCATAACTTTACTTTGGTAATTATTTAATTCCTAGGTTAATTAGTTGTCATCCTTATCTTGTTGAGCTATCTTGTTGCTCAAGATAAGATTAGGGTTATGCATCTTTTCTTTTATAAAGCAAATCATATCTTGTAATTAAGAATTCCTGAATAATTAATATTTGCACATCTTTTGCAAAGCTCTGCTTTTTCTGTTTTTCTCTTCTGTGGAAGTCTTTTCTAGTTTGCATTTATGATCTTGGTTTCTAACATTTTTGTCGATATAGAAAAAATATGTTCATCTAGAAAGGTGTCATCCACTGGAGTTGGTTCATCTTCATGCTGCAGTCTATAAAGAAAATCAGCCACCACATTCTCTCGCCTAGGTTTATCAAGGATAGTAATATCGAACTCTTGCAAAAGAAGTAACCATCAAATCACTCGTCTGGTAACAATAGGTTTGTTCATAAAAAATCTAATAGCTGAATGATCCTTATGTACAAAATTTTTATATCCAGTTATATAGTGGCAAAATTTATTTATTGCATAAATGACAGCCAAGAACTCTTTTTCAGTAATAGTATAATTTACCTTTGCACCAGTAAAATTCTTACTGATGTAATAAATAGCGTAAAAGAGGGTGTCTTCATTTTTTCCAAGGATGAATCCCATCCAAGTATCTAATGCATCAGTATGTATATGAAACAAAATTTCCCAATTTTTTCCTCATAGCATAGGTGTTGTGATGAGATTACCTTTGATTTCATTGAAAGCTTGCTGACATTCTGTAGTCCATGAAAAATCTGCATCCTTTCCTAGCAACAAAAACAAGGGTGAGGCAATCTTGCTAAAATTTTGAATAAACCTACGATAATAACCAACATGTCCTAGGAAACTACATACATCCTTTGCACAAGTAGGCATAGGCAAGTCCTGAATAATCTTGATTTTTTTCAGATCTATCTCAATTCCTTTTTTAGAAATATAATGACCCAACACAATTCCTTTAGTCATTAGGGTGTGACACTTTTCATGACTCAAGGAAATATTAGTATCGACACATCGCTTAAGTACCTTCTCAATATTTTCCTTAGCTTCCTCATATGTGTTACCATAAATAGTAAAGTCATCCATATACACTTCTACGCAATCATGGATTAAATCAACAAAAATGCTTAAAACAACTCGTTGGAAAGTAGCAGGTGCATTGCATAATCAGAAAGGTAAGACATTGTAGGAAAATGTTCCCCAAGGGCAGGTAAAAGTAGTTTTTTCTTGGTCCTCAGGGGCAATGTGGATTTGGTTGTACCCACTAAACCCATCAAGAAAGGAGAAGAACTTTTTCCCAGCTAATGTTTCGAGGACTTGGTCAATGAAATGAAGTGGGAAATGATCTTTCTTAGCAGCCTTGTTAAGGGCCCTATAATCGACACATATTCACCATTTTCCATTCTTTTTAAGTACTAAGAAAAGTCTTCTTTATGGGTTGACAACATCTTAATGAGTTCTTTCAACTGGCAAGCATCTAATTTGGGATTGATGTTAAGTGTTTTACTAGGTAAGACTTCAATAGCTTGGGATTGTATAGGGGTATCTATGGCAAGTAGTTGTGAATTAGACAAAGATGAATCAATATCCCTAGACATAAAAAAATGGATGATATATACAATCATGTGGTAATAACTGGGGAAAAGTGATAAAGTGTTGAATAGACTGTGAACTACCCACTAATGGAAAAATTCCAAATGGGTAGTTATCACCCATGTCCATAGGAAAAACCATTGGCTCAAGATCACTATCAATTAAATAATGATTTTGCAATAAATGATAAATAATAGTGTCTTCTGAAACATCTTCAAATCCCCTACTTTGATCTATTGTTAAAATGGGTAGAGGCTCCTCAACATCACTATCGATCCACAAAGGATCCTCTGTTTCCAATAATGGTTGCGTTGGAGGGTACAATGTCAACTGCTTTGTTTTCTCTCCATTCGAGATCACAATATTTCCAAACCTACAATCAATGAAGGAATTAGTAGCAGCTAACCAAGGTCTTCCTAAAATGAAGGGATATCCCCCCAGCTTAATCTTTGGTTGCAAAATCATAAAATCTGTTGGATGTTCCCAAGACTCAATATAAATAATGTTGTCTTCAATCATACCTTCTAGTTTTACGAGGGAACAATCAACCATTTGCAAGACTATTGGAGTAGGTCTTAGTCCTTGAAGGGATAGCCTTTCCTTAGTCTCATTAGTCATTACATTTATAGTTGCTCCTAGGCCCACAAGTGTATTCAGAATGGTTATGTCACCAATACGTACCTTAATCATTGGACTACCAGGATCCACATACTTAGGGACTAAAATCTTTCCCAACATCAATTCTACAAGTTGTCCAATGACTTGAACTATCTTGGGGTCCTGCTTCTTTTGTTTCTTCATCCCACAAAGTTCTTTAATTGCCTTAGTGTACACAAGAATATCTCGTGTACACAAGAATATCTCGAATATCCTGCAACAACAAAATCTTAATGTTAACATTGTGTAACTCATTCATAAAATCAAAATTAGATTGAAATGTTTCATGTGCTTTAGTGGCTCTTGCAACCTATCTAGAAATGGAGTCTTTGGTTTCTCTTCTTCAGGATCAACTAGATGGTCTTCAACTTCAATAATGGTCGGCCTTCAAGATTCTTTCCTGACCTTAGGTTTACACCGTCAATATCTAATG
This sequence comes from Sequoia sempervirens, assembly GCA_007258455.2. Classification (NCBI taxonomy): domain Eukaryota; kingdom Viridiplantae; phylum Streptophyta; class Pinopsida; order Cupressales; family Cupressaceae; genus Sequoia; species Sequoia sempervirens. Next base: position 151,114,531 of record VDFB02000003.1, read on the forward strand.
CATTGACAGTATAAGTCAGAAATCATGTCACTTCATTATTATAAACTAGTTGATTCATCTTATTGTTTGGATTGAGTGTTGGTTGCATGGGAATTGGTGTAGCTTTTAGTGGTTGGGTCGAACTAGAAGGTTGATTAGATATCGAGACAAGTGGTAAGAGTTGTTGGGATTGTTGATATGGATTTATTATTGGAGGTGATGGATACAGTGGAAATGACTGATATTGTGGATAGGGTGGTTGTGGTGCTTTCCATGCTTGCCACGATTGTGGAGCAGGTGGGTATTGTTGTGACCAGTGAGGGTAGTATGGAGGGTGTTTCCCATTTCCATACCATCCAAAATGGTTTATACAATAATTATATTGAAAAGGATTTTGGGATGAAACTTGGTAATCTGGTGGGGGCATTGCTCTTGGTTGCCACTATCTTCTTTGGGCCATGAAGTAATCAGGTTCATCTGTGTATCCTATCTCAGTCATCCCTACAGGAAGAGGATTTAGAGAAGTGTCACTACTGGCTTCCTCTAAAGAAGATATCTTTGTTTTATTATATGGACACTCCTCACCACTATGCTTCTTTTGACAAATAGGGAAAAAGATAGCTAAGGCTTTTTTAGCCTCCTATTTTCTTCGTGTATATAAAGTGTCTATCTATTTACCCATATGACTTAACAATTCAGTCTTAAGGTCTTCAAATAAATTACCTATCTCATGCTTGGTGATACCTTTTGAAGCTCATGCAGAATATAACACACCTAGATAGTTCCTCCCTGAATGCTAAGACTTGGAATAGTTCGTGCAAATATCACATATATCATCAAGTTCCATTTTAAAAATATTCCATTTACCTATTAAATTTAATGCTTCCATGACATCATCTCTTGTGCCTCTAAGAAACAACATTTTAATGGTATCATCATTTAGCCCTTGTTGATGAGATCGTTGAAGACTAAACATGAAGCATTCAAGATAGCCTTCCATAGACTCACCATCCTTCTGTGTCATATGGAAGAATTCTTTCCAATTTTCCTTGGTTTTACAGTATTCCTAGTACTTGTTCAAGAACAAATCTCTCATGACATTCCATGTCCTAATTTTCCTTAGGTTCATAAACCAACGTAGGGCTGCATCTTTCAATGTGGTTGGGAACAGTTTGAGCTTCTGTGCATCACTCTGATAATCATAGTTGTTACACAACACATCAAATTCAAATAGGAACATGTTAAGATCCTCATCAGAAAGGCCAAAAAAAAAGGTAAAGCCAAATGAGGAATATTCTTCATAGGGGCATCTCGCTCAAGATATGTGATAGGAAACTCAAAAGTAAAAGGATTATTGTTGACCAATGCCCTATTATCGTTGTTGTTGTTATTGTTGTTGGGATCCATGACGTATAATTCCCAAGGGGTAATATAGGTTCTAAATGGCTCTTGGGTTTCTTTTGAGAATGGATCAGCTTCCGGCCCATAGGTTTCTCGAAATATCTTTTCAAACTTTTTCCATAATATTTCAAAAGAACTTGGACAGGTATTTGCAGCTGTCTCAACAGTAGTAGACTCTATAACACTCTTCTCAAGATGGGTTTTAGGTAACTCTAAGGGCTGTAATTTAGTTTTCAATTTCCCTTGTTGTGAGCTACCTCCCTCAACTAATTATTTTGAATTGTTTTCAATTTTTTGTGTATGACTCCCTTTATCCTTTTTAACAAATATCCCTCTATTATTCCTACTACGATTCATGCACATAAATGACTTATGAAAAAGCAAACTAAGGGTAGTTACCCAAACGAGGTTGACTTTCACATGGAATTTCTCCTTAGCGCAATGCTCCTAGCTTAGTTTCCTGGAAATATAGGCCTTTAACACCATTCCCTGACAATGATACCAAAATGATTGGACAAAATTGTGCTTTCAAATTGTTCTTGCAATGGATCTAAATTGATTCTTAGAAATGGCTTCCTCAGTTCATCCTAAAGTGTCAATCCAGGAACGTAGACTTTTGAACCATGTTGTGGTAGTATGCCCAAGGGCTGCAATCAATAAACTAAGGGTTGATGGATGAAAAATAATGTAATCTGTATTTGAGCAAAATTCTGATTTGTAGACTTCCTGTGACATGTGTGATAGGAACCCATGAAGAAATGATTCTACAACAGAAAATAGATTATTGGCACACACAATAAAATAGAATAAAAAATATCTATACAATAGAATGAAATCCTTTCTTGAAATAAAATAAAAAGAATTAAAGTTATACTACTGAATGTAGATATGCTTCCAATTTCAATTAACTATTCAACTTCTCAACTCACAATAATTGGCTCTAGCTATTCTTAACAATACTGATAATGTTTGATAGATCGATTATGCAAACTAATAAGTATTGAACAAACCAACATAGATTAAACACATTTATAGAGATAAAATAAACTGATAAGAATTTGACGTTTAACACAATAATCAATATGAGGAAAATTAAATAATTATGAAATCACAACATACACTACCACTCACAGATATCTAATGGAAAGATCATCAACAATCAAGGAAGTGGGCCCTGCCTTCCCCGACTATTGAATGATAGAAGCTCACAAGCATAGAACTACTCCACGCTAATTGTCATTCATTCGAATTTGCAACAAAAATTTAACACCAATGTATATTTTCTATCATCTATATCTTTTTAGTCTCAGTACATATATATATATACATACATATCACAAGTTGTCTATACCATAACAGTTTTGAAGATAAAAGCAAATAAGAGTTTGGGTTGTTTGTGGGTTACAGCCAACAACCTCAAAAGATAATAAAAAATAACTTAAAGTCTTTTGATAGTATCTTAAAACAACATAACAACTCAAAACAGATTTGCTAATCTTGACACAAGCACGACCAAAGTGACAAAATGACTCCAACCAGCCTAGTCCTCCATCCATCAATTCCCTTCATGCCTTGATGTCAACAACTTAAATATTTCATGTTACCAAAATCACAAAGATAATTAATAACAATAAAAGGAATTATTATTTTTCACTATTTTTTACCTTTCCTCATATTTCATAGAATATCTCTAGTTCATTAATGAAAAGTGATAGGATCTATAGGAATATTAAGAAAACAACAAGGGTTAAAAGAAAATGAAGAGGTAAAATAGAGACACAATTTTCCCCCAACACCACCCACTCGTTTGAAAGACCTGAAGGGGGGATAGGGATACCATGGTGGGAGAGGTGGGGGTAGAGGTTAGTAGTAGCCTGATCCGTAGCCTAACTAGTAGAGGTGATAGGCTCCTAGGTAGCCAACATAGGTAGGGAAAGTTGAGGGTCACTAGGACCTAGGATAGTAGCATCCTGAGCAACCATAGCAGCCTTAGTAGCCTTAGTAGCCACATGGAATGGATCTAAGAGACGAGAAGATTCTTTCCCTTATAGTAGAGAGAGACCAGCTACGAAAATAGCTACAGGAAATGACAATGGAGCAAGACACAGAGGTCCAGTTGTGATAGCAATTGGATCTGCAGCTAGCCAAAGAGATTGGGTGATGCCAGCAGCTTGAGGTCGTTACAGTTGCCTCATAGGGACAAGTTGTTTCTACTCGCTTGTATAGAGATGTAGTCACAGAGGCTACATATTATAGGATGCATTATCACTGAGACATTCCTTGAGAGATGTGGCAACCAGACTACTCCTAGAGGAGCGGGGCAACACTGAGGGCTTATGACAGACAACCTTTAGTTAGACCCAAGGAGTCGAGCAACCACCAGGGATAGCCTTTATATAAACACTTTTTCGATGTATTGCCTGATTATTTATACAGATACATGTTCACAGGCTCATTTTTTATAGCCTCGTGTATATTTTACATTTGATGATATTCATACACATTGATTCAGATATTGTACCATGATAGTCATTTTTTGATATATATGAGATGATGTGGATTTTATGATGTAATGTCTTTTATTTCATACTTTATGGATGTATGAATGTAGATGATGTGATGTACTTATTTATTTATGCTTATGTGACATGAGATGATGTATGATGTAATGTATATGATATTCTATGGATGTAATGTAATGCATGTGTTATCTTCTTTTTCAGCATCTTTCTATGACATTCTATGAGATGGATGTTTATGATATGCAAATGATATGATATGTTTATGCAAGATGTCTGTATATGGATGCATTTCCTTATGTGATATGATGGAATCATGATGGATGTATGTTTATGGATGATGCATATGATTATGTTTATGATATGTACGTGACGGATGATTGTGTAATGGATTAAGATGCTTAGAATAACATATCTATATTATCCTAAACAACTTAAATGATAATGATGATGCAGTGGATTGTGTTTCTTTTTATTATGATATGCTTTGATGATGCAATATGTATGCATGTTGATGATTTTTTGGAAGTAGGAGGGATGTATGATGATTTTTTGTTGACTTTCATGGTACCAGGTTAGCGTGGAAAGAAGATAGAAGAATAAGGTGGATGATCTGACCATTGATTTTGAGATTTGATTTTAGATTCCAACAAGTCTATGATCCATTGAGACTTTATTAGATTATGGTGATGAGATGAATGGTTTTTCTCATATCTGGGATTGGGACTTTCCATCATTCCTTATGTTTTATATGACATATAGACACGATGTGTCATGGTATTGATAACCAGGACAATGTTGTATCTAGTGTGATGGACTTTGACTTTGCAAACAGAGAGGATAGTTCTTGTTCACACCTTGATATATGAAAACCTTGGTGGAATGTAGGTTAGAAGTTTAGAATATATCAAACCAAAGCATACACAATAGTCAAAAATCTATTCCAAACAACCTCCCCACACAAAGCTAAGCAAGTATGCACCAAGATTATTTTATAAGAATACCCACAAGCACAACAAATGAAAGATAATTATCAACACCCCATTCCATTCTCTCTAAATCATTGAGACATCATCGAAAGGTCCTCAGACTAGGTCATTGAGATAAATCATAGGAAAAGATCAAAGACAAACAGTCGGTGTTATTTATATCTCTTTCCAACTTAACATAGCTAAGGTGATTTCTAATGTTGATTCCCATTATCAAAAGGATGCATCCTAGGACAACTTATCAAATGTTTTGACTAGGACTAGGTGTGTGATAGGCCATTGATACAAACTCTACTGACTCGTTTACCTATGATCTAGACTTTAGATTTTGACACATAGTTCTCACTTCACATCTCATGACACTTATTTTTCCAAAGTTTGAAGATGATGATTGATTTATTATGGGTGAAATTTTATTGCAGGTGAAACTGAAATGGGATGGCTGATTCTGGATTTTCTAGAATATTTCAATGTTTTTGGTATTTTGAAAATGTTTTGAGGCTATTTTTGGTCTTTTTGAAAGTTTATGTGAATGTTTTTCTTTTTCGATTATTTGAGGTTGTTTAGGGTTTTGTTTTCCAATGTTTGGGTTTTTCAATTTTCAAATGTTTTGGGATTTTTTCTAAGTTTTCAAATGTTTTTGGATTTTTCTAAGTTTTTAAATGTTTTGGGGTTTTCCATTTTCAATTATTTTTGTATTTTTCTAAGCTATTAAAAGTTTTGGGGTTTTTTGATATTTTGACCAAGAACCTAACCTAAAAGACTATCCTATGGGCCTCGAGGGCTTATCAAAGATGAGCCTTTCCTACGTTATACATGCAAAGACCACATAGTTCGACTGGACTTATTGTTGATGAGATATGAACACTTGATGCTTGTCAGTTTATTATGATGGACTCCTAGCCTAAAGTGTCTCAGAGGCACATTAGTGATGGCCTTGCCTACGTTTAAGCTCAGAGACTCATAGCTCGACATGGTTATGTTTTTGGATTTCTAGATATTTTGACATGTTTTAGGGATTTTGATATTTTTTGGATTTTTTGGATTTTTGATGAATTTTTTATGAATGTTTTTGAGATTTTCAAGAGATTTAAAATAACCTTAAGATATACAAGAACCCAATCCAATCCATAATGAATTTTCCCCAGTGTTATGCAATAGATACCTTGATATAGGGAGGACAAATTGACCTTTGGAATATGCCAAGTAGTACTAAAGGGGAATATGATACTTCACAATATTAAGCTATGATACAAACATGGATGGGTAATGGAATAAATAGGATAAATGATGTAATGGATTAATTTGATGCAAATAATGATAAGCTAAAGAGCTAAAGATAGACTATTGATTGGATCCTGCAAGGGTTCACCTATAGGTATTGATAATTGGTATGCTCCTGATCCATAGCTTGATGTGACAAAAAATGGGCCTAACCAATTAGGATCAAACTTTCCTTTACTGTCTTGATCTGGAATGTTCTTTTGATTTTTCTTTAGGACAAGATCTCCTACCTAGAAAGATCAACTCTTGATATTCTTGTTATAGCTCCATTTTAGTTGGTTTTGGTATGCTTACAAATGATTAAGGACATCAAGATGATGCTCATCCAATAATTCTAACTCATTTAGCTGAGATAACCTATACTCTTCATTAGTAATTAGATTCTATAGTGACACTCACAGCGGGGGAAGCTTGACCTCAATAGGCAGGATGGCTTCTAATCCATAAACTAGGGAGAAAGAGGTTGCACCTGTAGGTGTGTGGATAATGGTTTGATGGGCCCATAGGGTGGGCTTTAACTGTAGATTCTAGTCACAATTAGCTTCATTGACCATTTTTTTTAGGATTTTTAGAATGGACTTGTTTATAGCCTCAACTTGACTGCTGCCCTAGGGGTAATACAAGGTAGAGAACTAATGTTGGATTTTAAATTGTTGGCATAGCTCTCTCACATCTTGGTTCTTGAAGGGTGTTCCGTTATCTAAGAAAATGGATTGCAGAACACCATAACGAAAGATGGGGTAATTCAGGATAAACTTGGAGATTTTCTTCCATGTTATGTAGGTCATAGGAATGGATTCGACCCACTTGGTAAAGTATTTAGTGCCTGTGATGATGAATTTATGGCCATTGGATGAGGTTGGAGTAATTTTTACTATGAGGTCAAGCCCCCACTATGATAAAGGCCAAGGTGTGACCATTGGTTGTAACTCTTGAGCTAAAGAATGAATAATATCTCCATGTTGTTGAAACTGGACACACTTTTGCATGTATTGATGAACTTCTATTTCCATGGTTGGCTAGTAATACCCCTTCCTCAACAATTTCTTAGCTAAAGTCATACCACTAGAATGGGAACCACATATGCCATCATGTACTTCTGTTAAGGTGGTCAAGGCTTCCTCTTAGTTAAGACAGCATAGTAATTTTCCCTCGATGCTTCAACAGTATAAGGTATTACCTAGGATCATAAATTGGGATGCATATTTAACAAAGGTCTTCTTAAGATTGGAGGTGATATTGGATGGGAGGGTACCTCTGCTAAGATAGGTTAATATATCATGATACCACGAGGAACCAAGACCAATGATGACACACGCAAATTTAGATTAAGGAATTTTGAAAGCTGGTATGAGAATTTTTTCTACCAAGAATTCACATTGAAGGATGTTATGTGACATGTCTAACAATGATCCAATTGTTGCCATGGCATCTGCTACTCTATTGTTTACATGAGGTATCTACTCAAAGGTTATGTCTATTAAAAAGTCTTTAAGAATTTCTATCAACTTCTTGTAAGGAGTGAGTTTATCATCCTTAGTCTGGTAGTCATCATTGACTTGGTTGACAATCAACTATGACTCTCTGTAGAATTTCAAATCTTATATCTACCATTGGACCACTATCCTTAACCCCATTATTAGAGATTCATACTCAAAAATATTATTAGTACATAGGATAGCCGATATGACTTTGGAATACAATCACCTTGAGGGGTGATAAAGAGGATACCTACTCTGGATCAATGTAGGGTATAGGATCCATCAAAGTACATTTTCCATTGATCCATTGTATGAAGGAGAAACACTAATTCATCAAGAAATTCACATATCAAAGGATTCTCTACATAGATAGGTGCATTTTCTAGTTGGTCAGTGATCACTTGTCCTTTGATTAGCTTGTGCTCTATGCACTCTGTCAAATTTAGTCAAGATCATTACCTATTTGGTCTTTCACTTAGTAAGAGTTGCTTTAGATAATATATATTTCAATGGGAAAATTTTAGCGATAAGCTTGATTTGATGCAATAGCATGTAATGTTTGAATTTTTGTGAAGAAAAAACTACTACTAAGCATGCATTCTCAATGGATGAGTAGTTCATTTCATAGCCTACCAAGGTCGTATTGATGTAATAGATGGCTCTTTCCTTTCCCATCTCATCATGTTGTACTAGAAGAGAACCTAGTGCTATTGATGTTGATAAGATATATAGGATCAATGGCTTGTTTAGTATCGATGGCATGAACACTAGAGGTGTCAATAGGTAGTCCTTGTTCTAATGAAAGGATTTATCACACTTCTCATCCCACTTGTATGTTATTCCCTTATGGAGAAAATGAAAAAAAGGGTGCATCTTGTTTGATAATTATGCTATGAATCTTCTAATGGATTGAAATCTTCCTTGTAACCCTCTCATCTATTTCAATGTTTGTGGGGGTTCTTTACACACAAAAAAATATATCAATTGATCCTATACACCTAATCCTGATTTTACTAACACCAATTCATCCTAAATCATCTCCTTTACTAATCATTTAATGAAATAGTCTCTATTTAATTAAATTCATCACATTCTATCTCTTAATTAAATAAATCAAATTTATTTGATTAATTCATCACCTCCTATTAATTAAATAAATAACTTTGTTTAATTAATCCTATAGTCCCTCTTTTAATTAAATAATTTAGTTTATTTAATTAAGCTCTAAGGTCACCTCCCTTAAATTAAATAAATTAATTTTTATTTGATTTAATCTAACACCATCCTCTTTAATTAAATAAATTCATCCTATTTGATTTAATCATCCACAATCTTAGGAATTTTCATCCACAGCTTGAGCAAATTTATCATCATGTTTTGAGCAATCTTCATCCATTTTCATCATTTCATAGCTAGGTTATGGAGAAATTTCACCAAGGAGCATCAAATCTTCACCATTGATCATCAAGCTTGCTAGGAATTGGGAAAGGGCTATTTTCCTCATCAAAATAGCACCAATTCCCCCATGGGATTGAGAGTTTGGACATTAAAATAGGATTTAATAGCTTTTTAACTTGTGTTCTTCACTTATTTCTTGTTTTCATGTTTCAAATGAATTTCATGGGGAATGTTGTTTCTACCTTGCATATTGGACTAATAATGTGTTTGTTCTTTGTTTTTGTGCAGGTATAGGATCACCATTCACATTTTGGAACTAGAAGGAGGGCAGATTTGAATAAATTAACATATTTTTTTCACCAAATTCTGCTATTTGTTTTTGAATTTTGTGTCTACAGGAAACTACATCACTGCCAAGTATCAATCTAGCGGTGCTATTTGGTGATGTTGTCAAACTACAAACTATGCCACTCGAGTCATTCTCTATTATGCCCAGCCAACTCAAACTCCAAAGTCCACCGCTAGGTGAAATAGCACCACAATTGCACTCACTGTCTTTCCATAGTACACCGCTGGTCTCACCAAAGCACCGTTGACAGCCTCCAAACTATGCCACCATCACAGAATGCGCCAGTGGGGTGGGGTAAAAGGTAGTTTTCAAAATATTTTCAACATGTGTTCTTTTTCATTTTGATCACCTTAACTTCTAACTGGTTTTTGGTCTCTGTTTTTGTAGTTTTAACTAGTTTTTGTAGGTTGGAGTGATCAAAAGGGAAGGAGGAAACAAAAGAAATACTTCTTATGGCATCTTCATTCTATTGTATCAAGTGTTTTTGAACACTTTGGGGAAGCAATTATAATCCCATTTCTAAGGACTTTGTCACTTTCAATCTTTTTAAGGCTCAATAAATTTCATTTGGGCTTAAAAAGAACAAAACAAAGGGATTAAAAAGAACCTTAGGAACTTACTAAATTTTGTTTTGGGGTTTTAAAATTGAACAAGAAAATCTCACACTTCAATTTTGGTGCTTAAAAAGAATCCATTGTTTCTTTGAAGGTTAAAATGAACATGTGCTTTTGTGTTTTGTAATCTCTTATACAAAGTAATATCACTTAAAAGGCATATGCATTTCTCTCATGCCTCACGGCGATCTTGAGAATCAAAAATATTTTGGTGACATTAAGTTGTATAAATGATTGCCTCCACACTTCAATTTGGATTCTTAAAATTGAACAAAGCTTGCTAGTGTGAGTGGAGTATATCATGTGTGTTCTCTCTTTGTTCACATAAAAAAAAGATTGATCGAACTACGGATGTGCTTGCTCACTTTTTTTTACTTTTAGAGGGGCCTGCCTAAGAGACACATCTGAAAGGAGAATTCAAAGGCAACTCCAACTGGTTTTTCACTCGGGCCAACATATAAAAGGATAAGACTAAATCATCAAGTCCAATGGTATGTAGGCCTTAGCCATACAATTTCTTTTAGAATGGGGTACTACTGTAAAAATTATAAGAACCCCTATTAGGATTGATTAAATCCTTTAGTCGCTTGCTAGATGCTCACAAGGTGCCATGTCCCTGATCACCCTTACTAAGAACCAGATTTTTT